>SDVV010014775.1:0-14712 GCA_016164225.1 Gammarus roeselii
TTCATAAATAACATAAATCCTAAATCCTTCACTAAATCCTTCACAAATAACAAACATAGAGTCACAAATTATCCAGGGCGGTTTATGTACACATTTTCCAGGGCAATTCTCGTCGTCCGTTTTTTCCAGAGCGATTCTCGTACCCTTTTTTTAGGGCGAAACTCGTACCCTTTTTTTAGGGCGAAACTCGTACCCTTTTTTTAGGGCGAAACTCGTCGTTATATACTCTACTCTTATTAACAAACTTCATAGTTTGTTTGCTTGACCACTATGACTATGCCTGTTATGATCCCAGTAGCTTATCTAGACCATTTGATGATGACTGTGTAGACGATTTTGTTAGAAAGGTTTCAGTTCCTCTACTGATGAGATTTATGCACACCAAAAACATTGTCTTGTGATAGTTTTCCTCTTCGAAAGGCTAAATCAGTAAGTGCATAAAGAACCCCTCGTCGATCACTCTGGACTTGAAATATGACATAGAAAATAAATACAGGTTATACAAACAGTTAAATCGAAGTTTAACCGCAGGTTATTTAATTTTGTTGCTATATGTTAGCACTAGTTGTTAAGAAGTGTAAACAATTATATGATAGAAACAAAACTTTTCAAATCACATATTGACTCCAGAAAACATGATCAAATTCTAAGAAAATTTTTGGATCGTCGTAGAGAAATAGTAATATCTCATTTGATGTTAATGCTAATGCACTCTTCAATCAAGGCTCAACTAAACAATTCAACTTGTTTTTCCTATCAATCGCAACTGATTTTGTTAGAAAACTGTCCCCAACGGTTATTGCGCGACCTGGAAATTTTGAACGTTGTAGCAACAGATGCATTTATTCCCAAGCAATGCCAAGTAAGCAAATAAATAATTCTCTTTCTTTCCGCGTAAGAGATAACATCGTAATGAAATTCAACCCTATATCTTATATAAGGTTAGTCATGTAATTTCTCATCTTCTCTGACATATCTCTAATAGATGTATGGAATTGGTTGTTCGTCCTAATGTAAATAAACGTTGAATAATAAAGATTGAAGGATATAGTGATAGTGATGGTGAAGGAGCTGGCAAGGTGAATAAAGGAGATAGGAAAGACATGGATAATAAACCTTGGCAAATGGCTTAAAATATATTTGTGAGTAACTAACACGATGTTGCTGTAGATTCGTCATGTTAAAATATCACACACGATACACAAATAACCCGGCTTCCCAAATTAAATGCCTCAGAGGGTTCTTAACAATTCACCACGGTTAAAATGGGACATCACATGAAATGTATTCCCCCTCCTGGACGAAGATACCCCGGTGGATTGACCCTTCGACGACAGATGACAAGAGGTCCGCCCTCACAGATTTTCAGTTGCACGACGCGTCACGATTTCTAGTGCATCGGGGCGTTTCAAAACCATAGACTGAGGCTCCCTCAAAAATCCCTGGTAGAAGGGGCCAATGCCGGCCAGTGTCGAGCCTTGACGTTGGAGGTGTAAACTTCACCTCGGCCCCGCTCGTGCCCTGCCCTGCAGGCAAGGCGAGCCCGCACGTAACAGCAATCACCCCTCCCCCCTCCTAAGAGCAGAAAACGACACGTTCTAAATTAATTGGTCACCGAAAATGTTTAGCCTGAGGGAAGGTTCCACATAAATGAAAAGATGACACTCCTAAAAAATCACAAATACGTATCCCCACCCATTGCTGGCTATCTCCTAAGATGCGTCGATTTGCCCCCGGTTCTGCCGGGTGGCCTGGCCCCGGGTAACGCCTGGTGGCCCTCGTAGCCTTCCATCGTCCCGTCTAGCTTGTCTCTGCCTCACTTGCTACTCCCATAGTGCCTGGCTTCCTTTTCCTTGTTGCCCCTCTGCGACCGGTTACCCTCGATGCTTCGAGCCAATTGGCCGTGGCCGTCCTGACGTCATGGCCAGCCTTCAAATGCCATGGCCCCTTTCCCAGCAATAAACCCAATGCTAACCACTACGGGAACAGTTCCCAAATTTACTATGCCAACGATGCCAAACATGTCCGTGTTATCCCAAGTTTTAAGTCCGGTGACGCTTGCAGTGCATCCAACTATCGTCTAATTTCTACTATGTCTCTTTTCAACAAATTATTTGAAAGGCCTAACGATATTCGGCGATCAGATAGATAAGATTTTTAAGTAAGATGCCGTGATGTTAACTGCCAAATGCATTCGAGTGGTCCTGCAACACGAGAAATTACGGTCGGTTTCGTTAATAGTATTGTATACAAGTTCGAAATTTTTGTGAAACATGTCTTCAGTATAGGTTCTCCGACTGTGTGCATACTTGACAGTCATTTCTCAGGTTTACTGTCGCTTGTTAGTTGAAGAGTTTGAGCGCAATAATGTGATCTAATGTTTTGAAAGTTACTGGAAGGGGGCTTCCGGGTCTATGATTTGATGGGCAGCTTACCACCATCTTTCATCTGTATTGTCCCAGTGAAACGGGAGTGGTATCTTTGGAAATTGATTCGCTTCCATACAAAAATTCAAACCATTTGTTGAGGCTCATTTTTTCATCGAATTTTCATGAAATTTTTCAGTAACAAATACATAGTTTTCTTCAAAATCATTCACTGATGATGATTCTTAACTCATTCAATGTCTAGTTTTTAATACAGAAACATAACGAGACGTAAGGCTAAAACACCCTGTAGAGAGGTGTCTGACTGAAGGACGCCCGTAAGACTCCTCACATGCACTCACACACATACCAAAACGTAATTATTTTAGCGTGAATGGTTTCGACCAGATCCCTTCATCGACCAGATCCCTCTCTGAGATCAGTGTCAGCTGCAGCGCTCGACGACTATCACTGGTTTACCCCTGCTCTATCATAATTACCAGACCCTCACCAACCCACGACAGTTCTATTCTCAATTAAATACCAAGGGCGATAAAGCCTTTCAGGGCAGCGTCGAAACTCATACATTTACAATCATTGTTTATTCATGAATAATAATTGCTCGCATTCTCTGCTACCTGCTCACTGATGTCTCTCCTACCTGAAGCCTGCTTCAGGCCATCCATGCACCTAGACCGCAATGAATCACTTGGACTATGCCCACTCACCTTCGCTTACATCGCCATTTTCACCGATCGCTCATCCATTTTCACCATGTGTCCGAGCCCCCTCGCAATAACTGAACCTACTCTGTCGCCCCATTTCCTCACCCTTCCCGTTTTATGACGAACAACGTCATTATTTAAATTTTCTATCAATGTCTATCCGGTCATAACTCTTGAACAATTCATCTCGAAAACATTTAACATACTTTCCTCGTTCGCTTTCGCCCACCACGTCTGAGCCTCGTACAGCATAGTTCGGACAACTATCACCACATACTTTCGTATGTTGGCTTCCAGACCAAATGTCTTACAGCTCATTACTCTCTTCTGTAGACTGAACAATATAAGCCCTTCCTTCACTCTAGATTTCCCCAATTTAAAATAATCCAGACGTTTCCACATGAGAGCGCAGGTGCGCTCTCATGTGGAAACGTCTCATGTGGAAACGTCATAACTTCTAATTTAGGCACATACATATTTCATTCGCATCGTCATTTCTTACTCTTTACCCGCATTAACTTGCTGTTTCTTCCTGTTTCACAATCTACTTAACTCCAACATTAGCCTACACAAATTCTCCTCCGAATCTGAGCCAAGGGTCGTATCATCCGCAATCAGCAGCTGACTCAACTGTCGACTCCGCTTATTTACTACTGACAACTAAACCTCGATCCAATACGCTCGCGTTCATTCTTCCATCCCATCCAGAACATCTGTTCTAGTGTTTCTGTTTGCACACACAAAAAAATATAAATCATCAAATAACTAACATTCTTTTCAACGAGGTGAACAACGTTAAAATTCTCCAACTCGAGTAGTACAAGGAAATGGCTTTATAGCAAATAACTCCTTTCTCTCATGGCCTGTACCAGAATATGATTTAACACTGTTTGTGTCTTTTTTTACTTAATTGGAAAAAAGTATTTGGAAAAATCACGTGGTCGCGCAATTTTGTTACCACTGAGTTATCATAGCAACGATACCTTTCGGGGAGAGAAGTGGCCAACTAAAGCCATATTCATTGTTTGGAAGGAAAATTTCACTTAGAACGTGAGCTTGTAACAATGATACAGGAATCAAAAGACCAGATAGCTATTATTTTATTTATATTTTACCAAACAAGTTACCTGATGGAAATCATACACGATCAACTCACTCTTTGCGAACAATGAAAAATATGCGAATTGGGTGTTTAGTTCATCTAATGGGCGATATTGTTCTCATAAATGAATTATCATTGTTTTCTCCATACAGGCTCAGGACTGTAATTAAATTATATAGTGTTTAGATAACGTATAGTTTTTTTTCTGATGCATTAAACCATTATATCCATCATCAATTCATCATGTAATAGTCAAGATTGTAAGTTACTTCCGAAGAATCAAATAAATTGGAAGGACTGTGTGTTACCCATTAGATGAAAACCAGTTCTGAACACATTAGTGAATAGTCATTGTCCCTATAAATAAGTTTAGGCACTTGTGTAAAGATGAGCAGAAATATATTTTGCTGACTGTGATAGTTTCAGGAGGGATGAGGAACAAATCGCTGATATGGTAAAGCTGTATGTATCTGTATGCCAATCGAACTTTCTCTGTACGATAGATTACCTGTCTTCACTTCTTCACCGTCGTTCACCGGTGCGCATTCATGACCGCAGTGGCTTAGACATGACGGACGTTGTCGGACACTTGGTTTGGTTGGGCGTGTTCATGGACAGCAGTTTTCTATCGGACGCTCCTACAGCTAGTCATCTCACAGTAGCTGGTTAACCATTCTGTTTTCAAAGCGATTCTCTTGTACTGAAACATAAAATGAATGAATAAAAAAACATCTCAAACGACCGTGGAAGGTGATCAATAACATACATAGACCACATCACAACAAACGTAATCAACCTTTAGAAAAACTAATCATTGCTTTAATCGAATACTCAGAAGGTAAAGATACAGAAAATATACTCAATGAATACTCTGCAAAGGTCGAGAAGAATATTGCCGATAGTATTAGTACTAATGAAAACGACCATCTTAAATGTCTATCGAATAAATTTTTTGTTAATTCTTACTATTTTTCACCAGTTACTGTTCTAGACATCTGGAACTATCAATAGTTGTCGTTACATCAGTACCATGAAGAAATTAACAAAGGAATGATCCCAAATCCTGCTCATTCTTTGTCAATGAAAAATTACCTCATAAATCATCAAGCAAAATTTCCTAACTCATGAAAAATTGCTTGAGCGACAACCATTTACAATGATGGTGATAAGAATGATGCAGGATATTATCGACCCATCTTAGTTCTTCTCTTATTTTCCAAAATATTTGAAAAATAGTTAACAAACATCTATTCCGGTAATTGAATCTAAACAGATTCCTTCACGTAAACCAGTATGGCATCAGAGTCAATAAAAATACAACCCGAGCTAAATTAAATGGGAGCCCAGCGTTCGCGCTAAAATCATTCCCGCGCACGCGCACTATCGCCACTTCACTTTACCTCACTGTCATGGCCGGACACTGTCATAACCGCTAAAAATCTTTCATCCCACGTGCTTTCTACCTAACAATGATTCAGCCCACACGCATTTTCCACCACTTCAAAATCTGCCACTGTCATATCTGCCACTGTCATTACACCGAAAACGGCGTACCAACCTAACAGTTTTTACTTTAATGAAACTTCAATAAAAAAACGCTAAAAACGGCATTACGTACCCTACAAAAAATACGTATGTTTGCCCCGCGGGTTAGAAATACGTACCTTTGCCCCGCGGGTTAGAAACACGTACCCTAGGTTAGGTTAGGTTGGGCAGGAAAAGTTTCATTAAAGTGATAACCGGTAAAATGGTACGACTGGTGGCTGATTCTGACGTGGGCTGAAACAGATTTTCGCCAGATTGTCACTGGCAGATATGACAGTGGCTGGTGTGACCGAGGAACGCTATGAATGTTCGCTGTTCAAAAATGGTACCGTAGGTAGGTAGTCGAAACAACTTGGGGCTGATAAGGCAGTTGGCGGAGATGATAGTGGTTGATCTGACGTTAGCTATAAAAAAAATTAGCGTCAGGGATAGCGACCCAATTAAATCATCTGCAGTACTTGTATGATAACAAAGACTAAAATAACATTGTATTCTCTCTCTTTCTTGACTTTCGAAGAGCCTTTGACTTTGTTGATCATTTAATCTTATCATCAAAACTAAGGTACTTACTGGATTTTCTTCGCTATTCACAGCAGGTCACAGCGTGGCTGCCACCTAGCCCACATCCGTGGGGCACTTTCCACTTGTGCTGCGTTGTAGCCACATTTGCCAGTCGGATGCCGGCTTGGCGTCGCGGTTAAGCAGGGAGTTGTCCCCACAGTGAGAGTATCCATTAATTTGTGGTCGATTTGGAGCACAGCTGAGGTATTTATCCAGTCGGCTCTTGAACCTCAAAATGTTTGCTGCAGCTTACAGTTGTGGCCCCCGTTTGATCTCACGTATTTCCAATGGCATTCGGTTGAATAACCGAGATGGCCGGCAAGTGAAGCTGTTGAACTCAACTGTTTGCATAGCTTTGCCGCCCGTCAGTTTTGGCACTTTGAAGCAACACATTCTGCCAATTCTTGCCTGGTTTCTCATAATCACTTTCGTTACAATTTTTTCGTTTACATTGACAGTGTAGCCTTCCAGAATCTTCCAAATGTTTATGACCATGAATCTCGCAAAACGTCTTTTGATTGAGTATAGCCCCAAGGCGTTAAATCTGTCATAATATATGCCATAAGGTCTTACAGAATACGAGAAATAACTAGTGATTGGTTCACATCATATCTGTCCACCCGAAAGCAATATGTAACTGAAAACAGAATCCAATCCACTATGATCAATATTAGTCATAGTGTTCTTCAAGGTTCTATTTTAGGGTTTCTGCTATTACTGATTTTTATAAACGATATCGTTAACGTATCGTCTTGTTACAATCAAACATTGTTTTATGATGATAGTACCTTATCGACTTGCATCCCTTCAAACACCATAAACGAATTAACTGCCTCAATTAATAAGGGACTCGATCATTTTGGCAAGAGGTTAACCGTAAACCAAATGGAAATTATTGGCAAAAAACAAGCCTCATATTATTCTCATATAGGCCTATTTCAAATTCACAACTTATAAAAATAGGAAAGGGTAGAAATTATGAGATAGAAAGCACTAAATTCATTTCGTTATATTTTGACAAAAATCTGTCATACAAAAATCTCTTGATCCCTGCAACTCGGTTTCAAGGCCTTGTGCGTTCAGGGCGGTCTTGAGCTGTAAATTGGGTGGGTGTGACAAAGTCCATCCAGTGCTCTTGCCTTTACCCTGTGGCACACCCTATTCGTTTATTTCGTTTCCCTACAACCAGCCTGTCTCGACATATGATTGTTTCTTGGAATCTCGGTTCTTGTCTCCAGAGCTCAGATTCTCATCAGGATTATTCCAACTCCTTCTTTTTGTGCCACCTTTTTATGCCACAGTTTAGTATTTGTTGCAACATTTGCTGGTTAAATCTCATAAGTCATTTCTCAATAAATATTATAATAAATTGTTTCTCGCACCCGACAGTTTCTAACTTCTTTACCTCAACGGTGTGATTGAAATTATCTTTATTACACAAAATTTAATTTCAAACAATTTGTAACATTTCTGTTTGAAAATATTGATTATTAGGCTATATATATCAGCGGTTGAATTAAAAAAAAAACATTGTTGTTCTCACATCGAATCAGACGCTTGGATCAGGCGCTCGAATCAGACGCTTGAATCAGGCGCTCAGTTTTGCCGCTCGGATCCGACGTTCGTCTATGACGCACGGTTCGGCTGCTCTGGTCAGACTCCTACACAAGACTTTCGAATCACAAGTTCGTATCAGACATTTTTTTCGGGCATCCGGATTCAGACGCATTGTAGGCTTGTAGCTTAGTTTAGACTCTCCGATCAGACGTTCGAATTAAAAATTTCACTCAGATGCACGGATTGGATGTTCTGTTCAGACGCGTGATCTGACGCAGGCTTCTGACGCTTGTATTTGACGCTTAGTTCAGACGCTTGATTTATACGCTTGGTTAAGAAGCTTGATTCAGACGCTTCAATCAAGCGCTTGGTTTAGATTTTCGAATCACATGTAAGGAGGTCGTTGATATCTGAACAGTACCATTGGAAGTGAACCATTTCAAGTGAAGTTAATAGATGTTTTTTGATATTATATCATGACTCATCTTAATTGATTTTTTTTATGTGTGTAATTTGGTTGCAAATGTTCAGCTTTCTCATATACTTCCTTTCCTCCCCAATTCACATTCGCGTGTCATGTGAATCATAGATTAACACTGCAGATCTTTGCGCCACGCCTTGTACGGGGACAGCAACCGTCCTCAGCATCGGTCCCTTGCTGGGCACCACTCGCTTCACACATGTGACAGGGGATAGCAGCCGACCCCCAACATTGGTCCCTTGCTGGGCACCACTCGCCGCACACATGTGACAGGGGACAGCAACCGTCCCCCAACATTGGTCCCTCGCTGGGCACCACTCAATTCGCACATGTAACAGGGGACAGCAACCGTCCCCGACATTGGTCCCACGCTGTTTACCACTCACTTCACACATGTAACAAGGGACAGCAGCCATCCCCAACATTGGTCTCTCGCTGGGCACCACTCGCTTCACACATGTGACAGGGGAAAGCAGCCGACCCCCAACATTGGTCCCTTGCTGGGCACCACTCGCTTCACACATGTAACAGAGGACATCAACCGACCCCCAATATTGGTCCCTTGCTGAGCACCACTCGCTTCACACATGTAACAGGGGACAGCAACCATCCCCCAACATTGGTCCCTTGCTGGGCACCACTCACTTCACACATGTAACAGGAGACAGCCACCGACCCCCAACATTGGTCCCTTGCTGGGCACCACTCGCTTCACACATGTAACAGGGGACAGCAACCATCCCCCAACATTGGTCCTTGGCTGGGCACCACTTGCTTCACACATGTAACAGGGGACAGCAACTGACCCCCAACATTGGTCCCTTGCTGGGCACCACTCGCTTCACACATGTAACAGAGGACAGCAACCGACCCCCAACATTGGTCCCTTGCTGGGCACCACTCGCTTCACACATGTAACAGGAGACAGCCACCGACCCCCAACATTGGTCCCTTGCTGGGAACCACTTGCTTCACACATGTAACGGGACTGCAACCGACCCCTATCATTGGTCCCTCGTTGGGCTTGCGAATGGAAATAATTCGTGATTTGATTACCAGAGAAGTTGAGGGCCGCATTGCGCGAAGCAGGCCAGTCTTAACAGCTTCGGGCGCACCCTCAATGTCAGGCTCTCAAGCTCTCAGATTAAGGACTCGACCACAGAGGGGAGGTATTGTTGGGCTATTTACGGACGTGTAACTAAATTCACATAACGATAACGTGGCTGCATTTGTGGGAATAGAAGCTCGGGTTATGATTCCCTTTAATGTGTCAAATTCACTTTAAATAGCTCGTGCAGACAAGTATCCCTGTCATATAAGACTCCGATTAGTCGCAGACTACTGAATGAAGTAACTACAGCCTTGAAATCGTCTTTTATTGTTGGGTTGTATGACATTTGAACATATTTCTTCGTTTAATGGTTCAGACAGATTTTATAAAGCTATGAAATGGTCCCATTAATGCCTAAGTTTCATCGTTGCATACGTAAAAGAACACGCTTCAATTCACCTCAGATTATAATTTACATGTTCCCTTTTTCAGCGAGCATTTATGACCCAATAATAATCTGAACCAACTATAATTGTCTGCTGCCTGCAACTCGAATGACCTTCGCTATCGTACGAACTGATCACGAGTCGACCAGGCATTGCCATCGGTGAATAAGAGGAACCATAGCAACATGCTAGAAGATGGTCTCAAAGAAAACACTTTTTTCAGATTCGAATGTTCAACGTGAGACAGTTGAAGACAGGGTGAAGGGTTGAAGGGTTGGTGGTAGAAGTGACAATTGGTGTCATACCGGAATAAAGATGATCACACAAAGATAATGGAATCCCAGAGCAATCCAGTGTTGTAAGAAATGCAAAGCGAATGACTACACAAAAAGTTATTAATTTGCGAGTAATTTCATTTTAGTTCGGAAACGTAGAACTGCCATTTCATACCTAAAGTTGATGTTGGAAATCCCAGTTTATTCAAAATCTATCGAAACCAGTTTGCAGTAGAGACTAACTCTCATGAAAATCTTATGTAAAGTGTATTCGTAAAGGTTAGAACGAGACCATTCCAGTTTGGTTGCTCTGAACGAGGGATTTGAAAGAAAGTATTCAGAATAATACACACTGGCAGAGGGGAATATTAGGATAAGAAGGATTTACTATTGATGGAGAATAAAGACTGTTGCGAGGAAATTGCAGGTGTATTACCCCAACACAAGTATTACCCCAACACAAGTATTACCCCAACACAAGTATTACCCCAACACAAGTATTACCCCAACACGAGTTCTATGCGGCTGTTCAGAACAAGTAAATGTAACATCGAATTCTGAGAAGAGAAGCGTACATTTTTCGAAATATTCCCAAATGTAGACATCATTTACAGAAATCTCTTAAACGCTGAACACATTCGATATTACTTGACTCGTGATGGATCTCAGCCCATGAAAACAGTTACTCAATACACAGTTTGATAATTTTCAGTCATGACTTGTTAATAACAACTGAACACAATAAATCATAGGTATTTGTTATCGGATTTCCATACGAACACAAATAGTTGAATGGTCTTCTATACCCACAAACCAATTGCCCTTTTCATTATTTTAGATGGGTTCATTGAAAATCGACTCTTAATGTCGACTTTGATGATCCTCGTATAATAGTTCAGAGCAATGTAAAGTCTCTTTTGATTCGTTGATGATGCGAATAAGTAAATAATATCTTGCTTATTATTCCCTTCTGAACTGGCAGACCATACGTCCAATGCAATAATTGACTCAACGTGTCGTTAACAACGCACAACGTTGCATATCATCAGCCAGTCGTGGTCATCCAACAACATGACTAGCAAATTACAACATTTTCCTCTTCATGCAAGACACAAGCTATTCCCAACAAATTGCATGTCCCACTCATACCAGACTCAATTTACTGAACTCAAACAATTTTAAAAATAGGTCTTTAGCAACTCACTGAAACACCAACCAGTATCATATATGACGGTACGTGCTCAGCGCAAATTTTGATAATCACGAACAATCGATCATAATATTATCATCTAGATGTAAGTGTCCGGTCCTCAGTAGCAGACCATGTAGAAATAAGAAGCGTGATCAAGTCCACAAACTTGTTTACAAAGCAAATCATCAAAACTGTTTATCGTTTTTCGTCCGTCGGACCTCTTTAAAGCCTTTAATTATGCTATATCACGAGATTTTAATGACAAAATTCCTGGTTTAAAAGTCCTGGTTTTGGAGCTACCTCTGAGTCGGTTAAAAATCTGTTATGATTTATAGAGGTATTACCTCTTTTACGAGAACTGCCTGTTATTTTCCTCCTCTTTGTATATGACATCACTTTTCAAAGCTCTGTTGAGAATGCAAAAATTGATGCAAATATGGCAATACATACGGATGAAGTTCAATTGCTGTTCCTACGACTAACTTACAAATGAGAAGAGCTGAAGAAAGATGCTGAAACAGCGTTTACTGACGTGCATAACTGGTGTGTGTCAATGGGCTCACATATACTGAAAAGAAAATCAACTGCATCCTCCAGTGACATAAAAAATAAAAATTGACTTGCAAACAATTTCGCTGATGACTGTTGGGGAGCAAAAATTTGTCATAGAAAGAGGGTTAAAAGTCTTTGCTGCAGCTGAAATGCGATACTTGATTCGATGTGGATAACTATGCTCCTCAGTCGAATCAAAAAGCAACTCGATTTTAAATCAATGGTTTTGGTAATCGATGCGCTGATTTATTTTTCATTTTAACTAATGCCCTTCCATGCAGGAACCGTTGTTGGGCATCAATCAGCTGTCGTGACTCAGAGTATCTCCGAAGCTACGCAGTATTTGAACTCACATGAAGTTGGGTACTTGTTTGGATGTGGTTCGTGCGAATACGAACGGAATACCTTCTAGGAAAGCATGAGGACCATAACACTTAATATCAGGCGGGAGCAAAAATTTTGCCATGGTCTTTTGTGTGTCGTGAACCAGGGTATTCGCGATTTCACGCAGTATTTGAACTCACTTCTATCTGTTTAAATGTCAGTATGTTATTTATCTAATATGTTGGTTATTTATTCCGAGAAAGTAAACTGATCATTGCGCGTGATATCGGGCGCGTGGCTAGAAATTTTACAAGTGAGTGGCGTTTTTTTACTTACATTTACGGACTGATTTTTTTATAGTTCAAGCTGCCTGTTTACTGAGTCATTTTTTGCAGTTTTGTTTGAATTCATCAACTGTAATTAACAGTTGATACTTTGGCATTTGTACTTGCAGCTCTTTTTCTTCTGTCTTATAACTACGACTGAAGACGAGGATGACAAGTGTCCTCCTCTGTGACGAGGATGACAAGTGTCATCCTCTGTGACGAGGATGACACTTCAGCAACCAATCGCGGTACAATATTTTCGTCCTGCGCTACCATTCAGTAAGGACGATCCCAGTGTATGTGCACCATGGCCTATAAATGTTGGTCGAGTATTGCGATTCATTGTACGCCGTCACTGGTGCTGTCTTGCTGGTCCTGTTTTTATTTAGAATGAGTTTGATGCTTGATTTGTGTTTATGAGGAATTAAAAGAATGCCTTTATAAGTAAATAGAAGTAAGAATTCCAGCAAAAGTGTTGTCCTTGTTGTTTGTTGTCTCAGTAAGGTCTTAGATTCGTGAAATTGTAACGCAGCAAATAGTAACTCCCTTCTCAGGGGTTCTTAGATTCGCGATGTTGTAACGCAGCGAATAGTAACTCACTTCTCAGGGGTTCTTAGATTCGCGATGTTGTAACGCAGCGAATAGTAACTCACTTCTCAGGGGTTCTTAGATTCGCGATGTTGTAACGCAGCGAATAGTAACTCACTTCTCAGGGGTTCTTAGATTCGCGATGTTGTAACGCAGCAAATAGTAACTCCCTTCTCAGGGGTTCTTAGATTCGCGATGTTGTAACGCAGCGAATAGTAACTCACTTCTCAGGGGTTCTTAGATTCGCGATGTTGTAACGCAGCAAATAGTAACTCCCTTCTCAGGGGTTCTTAGATTCGCGATGTTGTAACGCAGCGAATAGTAACTCACTTCTCAGGGGTTCTTAGATTCGCGATGTTGTAACGCAGCGAATAGTAACTCACTTCTCAGGGGTTCTTAGATTTGCGATGTTGTAACGCAGAAAATAGTAACTCACTTCTCAGGGGTTCTTAGATTCGAGATGTTATAACGCAGCGAATATTAACTGAGTTCTCAGGGGTCCTTAGATTTGTGATGTTGATGTTGTAACTCAGTTTTTAGGGGAGCAAAAATGCAGTTATGTCCGGATCATATGCACGCGAGTTGCTTCTAAAACTTGTCTCAAATACTTATCTTCTTGATGTTCTCAGCTGTTTGATTCAGAACATTTGAATGTACTGTACTGAACGAGCAAGTTCAATGTGTTACCTGAAAACCTCAACGGTTTCGAATTTACCCTTGGTTTGTATTTTGCATTCATGATGTATGTTAGACTTTGTGAAAAAAAAACAGAATAGTTCGTGAATAGATGTTTATCATTATATAATAATTAATGTTATATGCATTCAGAGAGCACCAAAGGTAATCCAATAGGATCCAACCATCACGAACAGAAGACGGGAGTCTACATTAGCTAGTGAACAGCCAACCTAGATTTCTCCATAGCAGGAGTTGCTGCCTAACAAGCCAAGTCGTCTAACATGCGTCAGAGATTTCAAATCACGGCTTCATTGATATCAGGCAAGACGAGTTTAGCAATTCTAATCCCCCAAGTCTAGAAAACAGGACGAAGATCAATTACAACAAGGAATGGTGCTTGGGTAATAATTGTTCAGTTGAAGCTGTTGAGAAGCAATAACGCCACGTTATTGCTCGCTGTCGAGTCTTCCAGGCAATTTGTGCTTGGCTTCACCAACCGTGCAATGGAATGAGCTTTACCTGCTGAGATTAGCAATGAGAGGATGGGACAATTGCACAACTTTGGTCGCAAGCAGGAATGAGTTAGAGCGAGGTAAACTCTGCAGATCTCGACCTGCAAAAGACTCATTAGGATGGTAAATACAATTGGTTCTACATAAGACCATGATTGGTAATCATCATCAAGATCTTTTAAATATATTAACAGTCTGATGAGGTCATGAGATGTAATTCTGATTTCCTCAAGCAATTTTTGGGGAAATTAGATTAGCAAGCAAACAGATTAGGGCTGGTTATTCAACATTATAGTTTACTGCATGAGAAATACGGAACCAAAGTTGATGAATTAGAAAACATAGTCTGGTACTTTTCGTTCATGTGCACTGCAGCAAATAAACTGTACGTTATGTAATACAATGTAAGGCCCAACATGTATATTTATATA
>SDVV010014776.1:0-14712 GCA_016164225.1 Gammarus roeselii
ATGGATGGATGGTCTGAAGCAGGCGTTGGGAAGAAGAGACATGAATGTGGAGGTGGCGAGAGAGCGTGCAATTAACAGGCGTGAGTGGAGAATGGTTGATTTTGACGCTGCTCTGATGTGCTTTCCCGCCCTTGGCATCCCGCTGTCGGGATGGTCGTGGGTGGGGGGGGCCCGGCCATTATGCCGCGGCGGGGGTAAACCAGTGAAAACTGTCGGGCCCTGCTGCTGACGACGGTTCCTCGGTACATTCGGGACCCAGAGTGTAAGTTGAGGGGCTACCGGCCGGACCCTTTAGCACAAAAGGGCTAAGTTGTGTGAGTGTGAGCGTGTGAGGTGCGCCTTGCCGTCGGCCACCCCCCTTTCTGGGGGATGCGGCCTAGTGTCTGTATCTGTCATCCTCGACTTACAACAACTCATCAAAATACTCGGCCCACCTCTTACATACATCACCACTTTCCAACAACAACTGGCCGTTTCCATCTTTCACCACTTCCTTCTTTCGGGTCTCTTCCTTTCTCACCTTTCCAGAACTTTTTTTTCTCATTCTCAAAATTCTGGCACGTCTGCCCCACCTGGCGTCAGCGTCCCTTTAGACTCCCCTCACCACCCGCTTCACCTCGTTCCGCCTCTCTTTGTAGTTTTCAAAAGCCACCACCGACTTCACCTGCAACCACTCCTCAAACGCTCCTCTCTTCCGTACCACCGCCAGTTTGACCTCCTCGTTCCACCACTCGCAACCTTTCCTTCTGCACCCGCCCACACGGCGCGCACCACACACATTCTCTGCACATCTCAACAACGTATCCCTTACGTCTCTCATTCTTCCACCAAGGAGACCTTGAAATAAATTCGAATTTCTAGTTAACATGTTAATAAAAAGTAACCCCTCTCAGGAAGCAGTTTATTGCACCGCTTATGACTTGATGTCCTGAAGAGTGGCTTCGCCTTTCTCGATCTTTGCAAGCCACTTCTTCTTTGCAAGAGCAACCTTGTTCTTTCGCTGCTTCAGTGTCAGCTTCTTGGGGTTGAATCTCTTGGGCTCCGTGTACTGAAAAATACAACATCATCAAAAAACCAACTAGGAAGGTGAGAGCAGCTGCGCCACTACTGGATATAGTGAAAGTGAAGGAGACATTACATTCAAATATCGAAGAAAGTCAAGGTAAGTCGCAAGTAGATTTCGTGTGCCGTTAAAAATTGTGGTGCGAGGGTGCGACTTTTTGCGGGGAAAAAATATAGCAAAAACAAGAAAGAGGCTGACAAGCCACAGCATCAGACGTTTCGAACAATTCTCCACTATTTATATAAACAACAAAAAATAATCGAGAACGGTTAATGCCAAGAAGGTGGATTTCCCAACGAGATATGCTCACGACCAATACTACGAAATGCCAGGATTGCATACAAGGAACAATTTGTTGAGTGCAACTTACAGTCTTCTTGACTTTGGGGACGCGAACAGGGTTTTCTCTGATCTTTTCATGCGCCTTTTTGTAGATATCTTCCATCTGTAAAAAAAATATATATCAATTATTCTAATTTTAAAGCCTTGAAATATCAGAGTTCAAGAATTAAATTCAACGAGAAATGAGCAGGGCGACTGAAAAAATGGGATGGTTTCTTTTCGAAGTCAAACGCTCATTCTCAGTGCTGCTTGAAATGACTGAACGATTCAAACAACGGCAATCATAGAGGTATGCTACAAGCGATCGATTCAATATCCAATTCAACGCTAAGAAAGGCCCCAAACAGCGCCCTAAAACTACTGCGAAAATTAGTGTCTTACCTCATCGGCGGTGATACCGAGTTTGGCGTACTGAGAGAATTGCCTTTTGTAGCTATCCTCATCCTCCTCCATGAGCTGGCGCATGTAGTTGGCGACGTGAGCGCCGAAGATGTGGTCGCGGAGCACACCTGCATTCAGCTCCTTAGACTCAGCGTCGAAGCCGGGGAAACGTGACTCGCTGCACGGGGACATTAAAATGGTTTGAAGCTACCGGACTTACGATTTAGACTTTGATGAATAAAAAATTCTAGTTTGTCTTAACCAATTTCACGGGTTTAACACGTTAAGAGTTCGGAGCTCAAGGATGTTGAGGCATTGAGCCCACACGACCTAAACAGATAACTACACATTAGTGCGCTGTCGCGAGCCCTGGAGTGTTATCCTTCTTGCCGCTGACCTGTGGGGTACTTCGATGCCACCATCCACGACTCCCTTCATGACGGCAAACACCTTGGCACCGGTGGTGGTGCGGGCCAGACCCACGTCCAAATGAGCCCTGAAAGCTCCAGGGCCCTTTTCGAGGTCCTCCACGGAGAACATCTCACCGTTTACCTCAAGCTGGCCGGGGTACTTCTCAGCGAGGTGGAACATGGACAGAACCTGAAAAATAGATAGTCCTTACAAGGTTTTTGGCGCACCCTGATTCCTCAAATCTACTGGTCTGGCGTCATAATTAGAAAAACGAGGTATGGGTGCTGAAACGGCAAGTCAACAAGAAGGGAACAAATCGTTATAACCACCTTATTAGCAAGAGATTCAGACAACATTTTATAAACTTGATTTCCAATACAAGCTACGACTGGGTCTATTCCCACTGTAATCCCTCACCTCTGGTACAGTTCACAACTGTACTCGCAAATTCAATCATGTTATGCAGCCCACAAGTTTTCTAGTTCAGAAACCTCACAGCCCTGCATTGTATTTACTGCGCTGTGATGAAATCGCCTATTTTGCATACATTGATATGAAATAAGATGACACCGCTTTCTCAGCTGTCAAAATAACAAGCCAAACACTCGTGTTCGTCTTAACAGGAGATAGCTGATGTGGTTGTCACCAAGGTATTTGCGTAGTAGAAAAAAATATATAGTGAGTATACAGAGTACATGTTTATTCACATAGCGACTGCATGCATTAGTGATAGACGACATTTAATAATGGTTTCTTCCTTAAAAGCACGCGTGGAAAGCTTCCGTCATTTCTTGATTGTTCAGGTGAACAAGACAATGGGTTAATGAAAAAAAAAAGAATGTTCCGCGAGATTTTTTATAACAGATAATGTTAACTTAAGATATATAGTACTCTCAATATTTCCGACCAAAAAACACTTCTCAATTCCTGCTTTAGGTGGCCTATTTTTTAATGCCGCAAACCAAGAAATAGCAATAAATTACGAGAGTAATAAGGTTTGCGTCATGACTTTGCTCAAATGCATCAAAAAGAAACTAGTGAAAGGTTTGTGTACGTTCTGTGCCTGAGACTGATGGCCGTGAGGGACTGACCCTTCGCGGTACTATGACTACCGAGGCAATTCGCTCTTGGTCATACTGCGCCACCACGTCAGGACGTGCAACAGGACGTTGCCACGGCACCGACACAGCGCTTGGGGAGGGCGGCTGCAGATGCGACCCAAGGTGGGAGGGAAGCCAGAACAAGGCATGCGGAAACTAATAAAATGCAGGCTATGACTGAATCCAAATAGGTAGATACATTAGAAAATTGAATAAATGAACGAATAAAATAAATACTATAGGGATTTTGCCAACAGTCACAAAGGAACTCGAGTATTGAATTCGAATTCAACTATTGCACCAATGGTAAGTGTGACAGTCAAGGCAAAAACTAATTAAATGGCTATGACTTACCCTCCTGGCGAGCAGCAGCCCAGTGCAATAGCAAGCCGCGTAGTTTGTGAGGCCGACCTTGACGCCGTATGAGGTCAGCTCGTGGCTGTAGGCTGACATGATGACCATGTCACCAGCGATGCGAGCATAGGCGATCTGGGCCGTTACATCTCGGTTACTCAGGCGCACGATGAGCCTGAAGGCAGAACACAAGATAATAACTGTTGATCTTGCTAAAGTGACATGCCATAATGTTTCTAGATTCATTTGGGAATTGAAAAGACTACAAATCATATTTCTGCGTGTCATATGCTAATGACAAGAATTACCAGGCAGCATAAAACTCCAAGCAGATATTAGGCTATTCTTTTGCATGCATTCATTATTCGTTTCAACCATTTCTGTTGGGCATGAAGCAAATTTACACAAACGGCTTCTACTAGTCAGATTAGAGTAAGAGATCGGTCCATCTCTTTATCAGTCAGGGTAGGATTAGAGTGGTAGGGCCAGCATGTCTAGTAATTGAACATAATTTTGTTCCTACGTGTTGATGGCCTGAGAGCAGCAAGGCTCACAGGTACTATGAATTGCGAGGGTTACTCTGGGTTAAGAATGGAGCCATCTACTTGCCATTGCAGGAGAGGTAACGTTTTAACCAAATTAAACAATTTTGTTCCTTGTGTTGATGGCCTGAGAGCAGCAAGGCTCCCAGGTACTATGAATTGCGAGGGTTACTCTGGGTTAAGAATGGAGCCATCTACTTGCCATTGCAGGAGAAGTAACGTTTTAACCAAATTATCCACAACTAAATTTAAACAATTTTGTTCCTTGTGTTGATGGCCTGAGAGCAGCAAGACTTTCAAGTACTATGAACTGCGAGGGTTACTCTGGGTTAAGAATGGAGCCATCTACTTGCCATTGCAAAAGAGGTAACGTTTTAACCAAATTATCCATAACTAAACTGATAAGATCAAGATGAAAAATTAATGTTGAGCACACAATTTTAAAAACCAGATAGAATCAAATGCCATCATTACCAAGAACATGAACCAGCATCACAAAATGTTCTCAATTTAGAGAGCTCTGTTTGAGGAAACTATGATTGTTTGTGATGGGATAGAATGCGTCTCCACTGTGGAACACAAAGGGCATTCTCAGAAGGATTCATGTTTACCAAGTATTTTCTCGCCTCACAATAACATTTGCTAAATGTAAGAACGTGGCGCCGTTCATGAGTCTTCGTCAATCAAAATGGTCTGGCAAGACGTAGCTCATACTCAACAGAAATTCAGTACCAAGGGGTTCAGAGAAGCTTAACTCTTTCAAACAGCTTTGCAGGGTCTTCACTGCCCACAAAAAAAAATGAAACTGTGAAAAAATTACATTAATTTACAAACAAATAGGCAAGTATATAAACAAGGAGAATAATAAACAGTTCATACCTAGTACGCTACACCTAGTAGGCTGGTATATATAGGAAATTAGGAATATGTAATTATTATTATTTGATATTGAACAATCAAAAAATTAAAGACCCATTCAGGACCCTCCCCAAGCCAATCTAATATTACCCATCGACCTGATCAGTCATGTGACTAATTCAATCATGACTCATGGCCAGGACTTATGTCACTCATCTATCACTGGAGTTTATTGATAAATGGATCTCAAATTGCAAAAATAGAACTATCAAATAACCTAATCAAATATTGCTTCAATATTATAAAAAGTCAGTCTCAATGACCGACAGGCCTGACCCCTATTACTATTTGGATGTATAAGTATGAACTTTCCCCAATTCAATCAAATTTCCCACAATAAAACCCAATTCTGCCCAATTAAACATGTTTTGCCTAATAAAACAGAGGTGGGTTGGGCTTGTAATAAAACCCAGTTTTTTTTTCCCGCCCTGCAACTTTGTAATGCATAGTGAAAGGAAATTCAAGGTTTTCTTCATACAAAATTGAATTTCTAAGAAATGGCAGGTATTTCACTAAGTATTTTGTTGAAATCTTTCAAGAGGATGAAAAAATCTATTTGTTGACCACTGATTGAGTCCATTAGCCCTGATGGATTCAAGAAACTTGACTTGGTGTTAAGGAAGTGGAAAAATGTCGAGTTCCACATGTAAAGGAACTCCACCCACAACGTGTAACTACGTGATTTGCCATAATGCATGAATGTATAACTGGAACTCATCCCAGAACACCGAATTCTCAAGAGAACCGGTCAATAGAAAAAGACACATAGTGCATACATTCTCAAGACCCATGTTAGTCATCTGCGCAATCATAAGCTGTGGTTTCACCAGGGTGAAAGGTATTGCAAGTCGATGAAACCAAGAAGGCACTGCAAAAAGGGTTGGCGTGTTTGTCGCTTCAACTCTAGTCATTGCAGAAGCTTTTAAATATTTGTTGCATTTGAGCTCAGATATATGATATTGTGTACAACTGCTTGGTCAGACCAAAGAGTTCTAGTCGTTGATTCTCTACCAATGTTGCTCTATGAATTGATTGTGTGGACAAATTTCAGTATCTTTCTGATAGCTAATAGCTGTTGGTAACAGGATAATATGAGTTATAATTTTCTCAACAGCAACATGACTACAACTTTGGAACTTTTTCTTATATTTAATTTACTGCACTGTGGAAGAATTTCTGCCAATACAATATGAGGAAGCAAAGTGTGTTAAAATGACCCCTTTTGTTGACTAATGCAGGTCTGTGATTGATATCCGCAAGCAGGTAATTAGCATGACGCATTAGGTCTTTTCATTGTAAGCACCATTTCATAAAACAGCCCATTGGCTCTTGACTCAAGAGGAATAGTTCTTAGTGGTAAAATCCTCATTGCAATATGCACTAGCCATGAGTTTGCTGTCACAAATGTCAGGACATCTGAGAGCAATGCTGTATGCTCATGGAAGATGATACCATTACCATAGGTTTAAAATTGTTATTCCTAATATACTTTCATATGACTTGCTTGCTTGTTTCAATTTTGCAGATTACTAAAATTTCTATAAAATTGAAAGAAGTATTAAATGTACTTCTATGCCTCCAATGGTTTTCATGAAATTATTAATATCATCTGCTGTCAAACTACACTTGTCTGGCCAGTGAGATCACCAGACCTTACTGCTTGATTATTCTATCAGGGGATATCTAAAGGGAAGTCAGCAACAATGATCTGGTAACTTTGAAAGATACAAGACCATGAGACAGAAGAGTCAGTCTATAAATCCTGCATTGGTACATTCAATGATTGTCAATGCTTGTACAAGAACTTGCTTGCCTATTGCGTTGAAGGCAACAAAAAAACTGATTCTATGGTTTGTTGTGTATAGCTGTTAAGGGCAACAAAATTTCCATTGACAATGATTGACTCATGATCCTTGTCAATGGAATTTGTGGATGATTTTTATTAGTTATTTCCAGTTTGAACTAGGAGCTTATCCATGAAGAACCCTCTACATAAACAAATTCTTGTAACCCGATGGAAAATATAGTCATCAATAATACAGCAATCCAAAGAAAGATGAACTTTAGTCAGCTATAGCGGTTGCCAACCATTAGTTCAATATATTTCAAGAGCCAGGTGGTTGTAATCATAACAATTGCATGATCAATGACATGCATTCACTCAGATGGAGGTGGAAGATTTGTTGTGCAGTACCAGATACAAACTGACTTGCTCAAATGGGGATAAATGAAGATAATCTGAATTTAAACCTATACCTTGAGGGGATTGAACCCAGAAGTTTTGTTCCTCACGTTGGTGGCCCAACAGCAGCAGTGCTTTCAGGTACTATGATTTGCAAGGGTTACTCTGGGTTAAGAATGGAGCCATCCACTTGCCACAGCAAGAGAGGTAACGTGATAACCCAATCTAGTCTGGTGGAATAATCCTCTCACCCAGAATTGTAGAGCAGTAACAAACAATTGAAATGCTTGCTTCCTACTATAAAATCAATAACTAGTAAGTGAAAGCACAACAGGAAGTTGAGAACTCTTGTTATAAAGCAAATTGCAATTAATCAAATACACTGAAGTAAATAAACTATGGAGCAATACATAGAATAATACCAACCTATACTTGGGAGTGTTGTATTTATTCTTGGCCTGAACAACCAGCTTCTTACGAGCATGGTAGTCGGTCTTCCCCTCACGACGCCTACGAAACTTGACCTGGAACCTCTTGAAGTAGGCCTTGTTCTTCACGATCTTTACAAAACCCTGAAATGGAAAAAACATCAAATCAAATCACTGAATATTCTTTAATCATTGCAAAACTCACCTGCTGCTTGAGTTAGCAAACCTTGGGTGATCTATCTAATGAATTCATGGCAAGATCTCATGGATCTAGCTCAGCATTGATAAAACAAAGGCATCAATTTGGAACAGTTTTAGTCACATCCTTGCATTTAAAACTCCTTACTACAGGTTGAACTGGACCAACTAGTGACTGCTCTAAGACAAATCTACTATTTGGACTTTCCTAGCCATTATATATAATTAAACAGACTCTTGAGCAACCAAGGCTTACATTCTTCAACTAATCATGCCAACATACAACCTGTACCTCAGAGTTCGAATCTAACAGCTGACAAAGCTGCAGATGCTATCCCTGAGGTTTAGCTTCTCTTGGCCAGAATTCAAATTGTTGTAACAATATCTCCAGAATTGACTGACCAATGAGAGAACAGGATAATATACCTTCCAATTTCACAAAAATTGTTCAACTTGATGGGATGCTTGATCTAACTGGCTCCTTAAGTTGATATATATGAAAATTCTACCAAATCATCCAACCAAATAATATCTCATTCAACCAAGTAGTGCCTCATGCCAATTAGGCTGGGCTTCATGCCACTTTAGGCTGGACCTTAATCATGGAATACAGCCTGGGGTGTTGTGTTGTATAGAACAATATCAAAGTTACATATCATGAGATTTTTGGATGACTCAAAAGAAAGGAAGGTATGCTGCCAAGACAATAAAGAATTATTGTGCACAATTCAAGTTGGTAGAGACAAATTATGATCTATGAAACATGAACCAATAGCTACAATATAAGTAACATTGTGAACACCTCCAGAAATGACTTGGCTTCCAAGACAGCACCTTTTGGCAACAAAACAATTATATTTGATATTGGAAAGTATTTGATGGCAATAATATCTAATTGGAATTCTATGTTTTGGCAACCAATCCATATGAAGAGAACATTGTAGAATACAACGAAATTCTTTCCAATCTGGCTGACACACTCCAGTTTGATGGTCAGTCTAAAAGATGAGAGATTGGGAAGAAGACAAAATGAAAAATTATTCCTATTTCAGAATCTTCAATATCAAAAGCTATTCTGGGAAATGAGTTATTCAATCATGCATGGACAATTCAAGTACATAAATGGTCAAGTCCTCATGTACATAGTGGTTCAAGTGAAGCAACCCATTTCAACCTTTCACTATACCTACATGAACAAACAAATATTTTATAATTTCAATTGGTAGGGGCTCTTCTAGACTAAACGCTGGTAAAAAAACATACAATTCAAAGTGGACAACTGGGAAATTTTGAAATTGGTCTGGAAGTCTCATAACATTGTTCACATGCATGAAAAATCTTGTTTATTTGCAATACTTATTCATAAAGATGAGAGTAACTAAAATAGTCCTTTAGATCTTAGCATGAGCTTCTCTCCTCTGCTATTTGGGAGAACATAGAATGTTTCCAATTGCCATATTTCAATCATGTGGAAGTTAGAACACCCTTGAATGAGAAATCTTCTCATAATATAAAATAACCCAAATTGCTCCACTCGGGAGCAGTGAGTCAAGTTGGTTTGGCCATCCACACTTGATTCAACCATACACAGGGTAGAATTATTTGAAGAAGCCAAGAAAATTTCTACTCCATTCTGACCAACAATAATCCAGGACAGACCCAATATGCACAACAGGCCAGATGTGCATACCATGAAGCCTATGGCAAATGATAAATCATGACTGCTAAATGCATATAATCAAAATAGTCTACCTATTTTCTTCATACATGCTGATCAAAAGCAGTTAAAATTTGTTCAGGTCACATAATAGACAATCCATATAGCACTTTTTCGAGAACACCAAAATGCCCAAGTCACAGCACAAGAAATTCTAAAATCAATTCTTTCAAGAATCCTATTAATATGTTGGTCAACACAACAAAAAATCAATCAATGAATCAATTCTTTGAAGAATGTTGGGATTATGTGCATGAGGAAGGGATCTCTAGCAAAGCTTCAGAGGAAAACAATAACCCCAAGATCTGTGTGAAAAAATATGGATCTACAGGAGGCTTTAATCTTGGGCAGTGTGCTATCTTCTTTTCTCATTTCAAGGTAAATTTTCAGCATTTACATAAACTTGTTAACCTAAGCACTATTCAGAGCTTATTGAATGGAGCGCATTTGTACTAAATTCCTTTTAGTAGCTGTGACCGGAGCACAGAATTTAGACATAAGGCAGTGCTCAAGCTTGACCAGTGTGCAGCTCAGAGAATGCAGACTGATCTTTAAATCATAATTACATTCCAATCATTACCATTTTGGTCAACAGAATATTTCAGAAGACATAGGAAAAAAAATTGGTCACTGGGTTAATTCTTCATGTAAAATTATTAGGTCTACAGGAAAGGACTCTGAACTTGGGTTACTTTCTCCGATTTCATCAAGTAGATTAGTACCATCTTCTGAGTGCATGGCAATGGCAGGGCTGTCTTTCATGTTTGCAACATATTTAAACCTGTCAACCCAATGTGTTGATGTTGCACAGAATGAAGAATTGTTGGTGAACAAAATTATTGGCAACCAATACACCAGATTGCACAATTGAGTGCAGGGTTGAAAACATTGCATGCATTTTCATCACTGAGTAATAACGATCAAACCTGCTGTGCGCCACAGAAGCCTAGAACGGCAAATAATGACATGTGTACACTTGCCAAGTATTTTCTAGACAGGTGCGCTACGGTCCCACAATACTGGCAAACATATAGATCAGAAAGCTTGAGGTGCATATGCTGAACAGTGGACAGCAGACCGCACTTTGACTGTTACCAGATTGCACAATTTGGCAGGCAGCGCACGCAAACATTGATAAGAAATATGTGATGCGCACGGGAAATCTTTAGATGAAGCGCATGTGAAGACACCTTTCAAATTATTGCACACCGGGACAGTACATCGAACGTAAACAATTCTTCAAAAATATTTGTTGTGCTAAAATTTCATGCACGCATTTTCCTCCTTAGCATATTAATTCAAGCTGACACCCAGATTCCTAACCACTGCGCATCACCATCATTGAAGAACTTCTAATCTCTGTGACCGAACAGTCCGGATTGTCATCGGTTACTGTGAGAAACAAACAAAAACCAATATCCCATTTTTTTGACGGGAGAATAAAAAATTGAGGATTCACAAAACAACGGGCAATATAAGTCAAGTCAAAGCGCATCAGCGTTAAATGAATGCAGCAATAGCTAAACTGTAATATTGAATTACGCCCTGCATGGTTTGAATGACAATTTAACATTACTGCATTTTGACAATAAATGAAAACAAACACCAACGTCACACACGTTATGTAAACAAGTTTTCTGCAACATTCATGGAAGAGACAGGAGTGGGAGTGCAAATTAAGCATTGTTAGTAATGGCAATTTTTATTAAGAACATACGGGTATTGTTCATTACAATTTATAACTACCATAAGAAAGAGTATCATCTAAATGTTAGATTCTGTTTTGTATGACGCCTGGTTGGTGAAAGATGCTTGTGTCTGTGAGCGGTCATGTCAAGCTCTACACACATGTAATTCTGCAGTGTTTCTCGGCGCTCAAAGCCTCGCAGATCTAGTTCGGTTTTGTATATATTTGACAGTGTCTCTGACAGTGGCGCACGTAACTTGGCAAACATACTGCTGCAAGAGCACGCAAAGGTCTAGATATGCCAATCTCAGTTTCTGAGGCGCACGGCTGGTTCGGTTCTTAATATTCGGCAATGGAAACGCACGTAATGTTCTCAACCCCGTGCCCAATTGTGCAATCTGACTTAGACAGACATCTTTCACCAGCCAGTCATCTAACTAAACAATATAACTCTGGATGACACTTTCTTTTGGTAGTTGAACAAATTAGAATCTACTATCACAGTCAGTGTTACGTAAAAATTGTCATCACTAACACCATCATTCACGCATCACCCAACCATATGACTGGAAACAGTGACGCCTTATTTTGCAGTTCCGCACTGCTGGCCATTATTAAGATGTTGCAACAAATTTGTTTACCCAAAGGTTTCCTTTCTAGATGACCAATCCTGCCAGCCCATCAAAACAATCTAATCAGCACCTTGTGCACACTTTACAGTCAGGAAATCATGATCATACCCATGTTTATTCACCTCAAAATAAGCAACCTGTACCCACTTAAAGTACAGCTCCTTCTATTGCAAAAAGTCGAACACCAAATTATAGTAACCCATGAGGTAAATACTTCAGCATTACTGTATTATACGCATCAAATTGACAAGAACTGCTCAGCACTCATTGACAGCTAGACAGAAATTGCTGTAACAGCTGATTAGCAATATACATCAAAGAATTGGTATCAATTAGCTTCAGTGAGCACCACTTAACTACCATGTGGTACACAAACAGTGAGAAACATGGCTATACCTAGGGCGACTATTGCAGGAATTATTAACAAATCCATGTGTATAATATATCAAAAAGCAAATTCATTA
Organism: Gammarus roeselii; assembly: GCA_016164225.1. NCBI lineage: Eukaryota > Metazoa > Arthropoda > Malacostraca > Amphipoda > Gammaridae > Gammarus > Gammarus roeselii. The sequence continues at coordinate 12,420 of SDVV010014776.1, forward strand.
GATCGAGAGCTTATCTCTGCCAGGCACACTGATGCTTAATATTGTAGTTCATAAGGAGACGGGTGTATGAGTGATGCTCGGGTTCCAATGAAACCAGACTATTTTACAACGATGGTCAGACCACATGTGATGTCACACTATTTCTGAGACCTTCCACTACGACATATGCAGGTATCCATTGAAAAAATATGAACAATCATAATACAAATACGATATAGTATACGAACATCTCACCATTGGAATAAGTTTAATAACCGATCATAAATATTGAGCCTAAGCCACTTTCATCCAACACTGTATGGCCACCAAAGAAAAACACGTCTTGGAAAATGCCGGGCAGCTGGTTCTCGTGAATCCTGAACATCATTTATTCACATTTGTTATGCAGACCCAAACATGCACAACAAACTTTCAATGTTATGGTAACTAGCACATGAAACAAAAATAATGATTTTATAAGGAATCATCCTGTACATAATGCAACAATTGAGATATTCACGTCGATCAATGGTAACAGTGATGTACATAACTCATTCCTCAAGCATGAACAACCCCTTATAAAACTGTAGTAAGCGGAATAAAAAATTCGGGCGTACGACTTTATCTTACTAATTTGTATTGTCATTTTCTTCATTGCCTCAGCAATGATGATGTAGCGGGTGCATTACTTGAGTCATATGGCTGTGTCGCAGGAGTCATACGTGCAGCTGACGAACGTTCTGTCCCATGTTATTTCTCATATACCTGGAGTACGACGCGATATTATCCTCACCACAGCTGTTGGTTTAGGCTCTTCGATATCATTCCAAATTAACATAGCTGCAGTTGAGATTAAGTCATAGCAACTGAGACAACGACTGTTGGGAGCATTTGTTCATGAAAATATCATTGTAATTTATTCCGACATGATTACATTTTGTATATTCATGTCACATCTTCGATAGACCAAGTTAATCCTTCACATTAGCGCAGGTAAACCTGTAAGCCCGAAGACCAGTAGGCGAAACACCTTTGCATGCTATTGATTGTGAAAAGTTATTTGTGAGATTACGAATACTCCATTAAAAATTGTATATGGGTATACATTTCGTATTAAAATCATTGATTTTGTACAATTCATATGATTTTCTTTCTTTGAGAATGACGTACTCAAAAAATGCATGACTCACTTAGATTGAAGCCGTGTTGGCGCATGGCCACTTCAAAATAGTTTTTCTTGGACAAACTGATCGTTATAGGAACCTCAAAACCTAACTCCTATTATTATTGTTAATTTTATTTATTCCTGAAAAAACATGGCACAAGCCCTAATTTCATATAAAATAAACAAAACAGTACACAGATGTCTATTTCACTGCTGTAATGAACAGCTAGAGTTTTCCACCTTGTGACTAGATGGTCACAACCGAAACAGAGCAATACTTTGATGGTAAATTTTGAGTTCCATTTCTACCTATACGGTTAACATGGTAAGTCCACGAAAACGGCTAATCGCGGCATGTGCTTTTCATATGTGATCGCCTGCAGAATCATTTTCTTATTTTTTTTTATCTAATAAATGACCACCTGTTACACCTTATACTTATTGGAAAGCCATTGACAACCTTATTCGATTTCAGTGGCCTTCAAATGCAATCCGTACTAAGAGACAATTGTCAGCAATTTCCGCACATTATTTTCTTCGTCATGGATCATTGTTCTCTACGTGTTTAGTCTGTGTACTGGTAGCTATCATAATTTCAAATTTCGTCAGAGCAAATAAAATATTCCGGGAGACCAAGTCTTTTTTTGAACTTCGGCAATTTTTTCTTGCAAATGCCAGGATACTCTTATTAACGTATACTCCTTGTCGGAATCGCACTTCAATATTTTCCTGATGCTTATGAATTGGTATCTTATTCTGAGTATTTGAGCAGGAATGTCGACATTTTATAATAGGGTATACTTAACTTTAATTAGTTGAAGATCAGATACAGGAAGTCCACCTCCACCGAAGCTCAGACGTCACTTTTGGAGCAGTACCCAAGGGAGCATCAGTTCTAACGGATACTTGGCTGGTAAAAGTCGACGCAAGCTCGACTTTACCGTTTTATGGACCTGTAGCTGACGTGAATAACTTTCCTTGCACATTTATACATGACCTAGTGAATGGCTAACCCGACTGCAGTGCCTACTTTTCGAGCTCTATTTTGCGATTCCAAACCGTTGTGACACCGGTCTTGAGGGCAGTGATATGGATGCCTCACCCCTATGGGTCAGCCTATTCCTACCTTCCTCAATCTTACGATAGAAA
>SDVV010014777.1:0-12351 GCA_016164225.1 Gammarus roeselii
GGGAGATTGGTGAAAAGGGTGATGAATGCGGAGGCGAGTGGTCGCAGGCCTAGAGGTAGACCGAAGTTTGGATGGATGGATGGTCTGAAGCAGGCGTTGGGAAGAAGAGACATGAATGTGGAGGTGGCGAGAGAGCGTGCAATGAACAGGCGTGAGTGGAGAATGGTTGTGAATGGTTGATTTTGACGCTGCTCTGATGTGCTTTCCCGCCCTTGGCATCCCGCTGTCGGGATGGTCGTGGGTGGGGGGGGCCCGGCCATTATGACGCGGCGGGGGTAAACCAGTGAAAACTGTGGGCCCTGCTGCTGACGACGGTTCCTCGGTACATTCGGGACCCAGAGTGTAAATTGAGGGGCTACCGGCCGGACACTTTAGCACAAAAGGGCTAAGTGGTGTGAATGTGAGCGTGTGAGGGTGTGAGGTGCGCCTTGCCGTCGGCCACCCCCCTTTCTGGGGGATGCGGCCTAGTGTCTGTATCTGTATCTGTATGAAGAAACTTGCCACGAAGTAACTAGCTTCGGCATGTTGCAGCAGTTTGTTTCCACAAGGAATTGTTTTAATTAAATATAACAACACTCAATAGATTCTCTGTTATCCACATTGTACTATTCACGTGCACTAAAATGTGGTAAGGAAAAATTTAAATCTTGTGGCCTGGCTTAGCCGGTTGTGGTCTGACCCAGCCTAGCTCTTGAGTAGGCCTATATCACTAACACGTTGTATCTAGCTCTATGTCACATTGAATCAGTAACATTCGCAGGGCCGTCGTCACAACACACACGGTTCCGACTATTTTGATACATGTGTTCCAGAAAAAAAACATGATTCAAACAGAAACACACACGGTGTGTTGCCTGATCAAGTTTCGGAGAGTTAAAAAAGCCCTATCGGGTGTTTATTTGGGAAGTCGTTGTTGACATATTTGTCTTAAGGTTTTCATCTGAATCGTTTATTCATTCTGATGAATATGTTCAATGGCTTTTTGTGCGTGGGTATTCGTATTTATTTAATCAAAATAAATATTCGTTGCACTGCCAATATGGTTGGAAGCAGTTTTGTACTAGCTGAACAGAAATGTTGTAGCTACATACAGAGATATGCAAACAATGAGATCAAAAGAGGCGATTGCTTAATAGCCCTAGGTGCTTGTGGTGCACATGTAATGTGTATAGTGGTATTAGGATGAATGTAGGGTCGATTGAGGACCTCTACAAGAATGTAGACTTGCAGAAAGTACCGTTCAAGAAATGGAGCATACATGTATCAAATATGCAAGTACTATTGGGTAAAAAAAGAACTCAATTTTCGTATTCACCTAGGAGTTTGCAAACGCAGTATGGAAATATCGGAAGATAAGATACAATTGTCAGTTGATTCAAACCAGTCTCGAAATTATACGTAATTGTATACGTACAGTGCATAAACGCACGGAGTTGAAATGGGAGTAGCCAGTCAATCGAAATAGAGAATGATTTTATATCATCTTCTCACGAAAGAAATTGTCGATGAACATATATTCATCCTAACCCTTATATATTCAAAGTTGTACAAGCGTTTTTTTCATGTAAACTTTCAATGGAAGTATTTCTGGATTAAATTCGTGCTTCTGCATTTCCTCTCCAATACGCCTTGTCTTGGATATATTTATTGTTACTTCTCTTTGCTATTGTTATTACATAGAAGCATATAACGTAATCAAGACCGACCTACGGGGGAGTCGGCATTAATTTCGCGTTGGGACTCCGGTGGAACGTGGGAGCAAATAATAAATAAATAAATAACTTAATCAAATGTCTAGTCTCGTAACAAACAAAACAGTGCTCAGGTTTTTAGTATCGGAGCTGTTTGGCTGTACCAAATGGAGTGGCATTAGCTCTTTCAAGGCACATTTGCCTTTATTGATGAATGATAACCAATTTGGTATATTACTGTAGAGGCTCCGGTGGAGATGAGGTCTTTTATTGGGGGCTATAGAAGCGGCATTCCACCTAATATTTTTCAGGTTCACGAGTGCCACCGAATGAGCCAATTTTCGTGACCCCATGAATTATTGGTCCATCTACGCTAATGTGCGGGTGAAATCGGAACGCCGAAGAAGAGACGTAATCAATAAGCAATTTAATCATGTTTGAATGAATGATTGGGGTGGATGGATGAATGTTCATTTTATAGATTATTGACACTTTATTTGAGTATTCTATTATTTCTTATTTCGTCGACTCTATTATTTATCTGTGCCCTTCTTTCATGACGATCAATTTTGGATTAGTTATATAACTATGTATCCTTAGACGCCCGCAGGGGCCCTAGGTTGACAATGCGGTGTGTTAGTTAGTCCAGTCCAACCTACGGTGGGAGAATTTGCACTCTCCCGGTAGCCTAATAAATGTCCGAGCACAGCTAGGCGTTTTGATTGCTATAAGGGGAATTAATGTGAATTCACCTTTTAATGAGTTAAAGACTTGAATGGCACTTTGCGTAAAGGGGACGAGGCGAATCGAAACAGGTTGAGGCGAGTGGAGGAGAGTTGAATGGTGAGGCGATGAGTCAAGACGAGACGAGGCTGGTTGATACTATGTTATCTGAGAGGAGGGTACTCACGGGACTCTAGGGACATGGGGGGTTCTAGAACCCGGGGGGATTTGGAAGACCAGGAAGATTTGGGGAGACCCCCTTGGACCCTTCCGGAGCTCTTTGGGACACTCTTGAGACCCTATGGGAATTCCTTGAGAAACTATGGGACCTGCTTGAGGCCCCTCTGAACCCTGGCACCCCTGCTTCCTCCCCCATGCCATAAAACCCATACACAGAAAATATACCAATGTGAAATGCTTGAGTGGAACAATTACCCCTTACAGTCCACGGATTACTGTCGCTGAGGGCGAGCTCCGTGTCAAGGTTGGTCGAGATCAGTCGAAACATGTTGAGTCGAGTCGAGTTGGTCACGACGAGTCAAACTGGCCGAAAATATTTGAGACAAGCTGAGATGAGCGGAGACGAGGGGACCAAGGAGGCTAGGGGGACCCGGAGGACTTGGGTTACCCTCCGGAATTTGTCGGGCTCTTTTGTCACCCGAGACACCTCTGCCACCCCACTTGCACCCTAAAATGCTTGAGCGCAAATGTTTGTTATTACAGTCCACATGATAAACTCACGTTGAGGCTTTGGTGGAAATGAGGCCCAAATCCAATCAAAATCCTCATGATAACTAGCGCTGAAGGTGAAAACCACGTCGAGGCTGGCTGAGGTGCGTCGAGATCAGTCGAAACATGTTGAAGCGAGTATAGTTGGTCGCGACAAGCCGAAACTGGTCGAAATGATTTGAAATAAGCCGAGATGAACTGAGACGAGGGGTCTCGGGGAGCTCGGGAAGACCCAGGGGACTTGGGGTACTTTCCGGGATTCGTCGGGCTCTTTTGGAACGTAAGGGACCTATGCCCCCCTCTTACACAACCCCTTCAAACAATAAGTGCGAAATCAATAATCATAGCAGTTTTTCTGCTTATGATGAACCTGCCTTTTCTTTCTTCTTCACGATCGACAATTTGTCATATATTATAATACTGGTGTATTAGTGCGGGAGTTCCTGTTTGTGATTTTGTAAAAGGGTGTTTTTTCTTCAGTCTTTGCTCGCTCGCTTGTGCACGAACCATATGCAGTTACTGGGGTTGACCTGAACTGCGTAGCTATAAAACCTTGTGACGCGTAGCGGTTGGAGTTGATCCAATCCGTGAAGCCATAGACCTTGTACTAATATCGACAAAGCTATCTGTGCGCACTAGCGCGCGTGCATATTACTCATGGAGTTCTGAGTGGTTGGAGGCAAGCATTCGTTTCGTCTGAGTCTCTAACTTACCTGAATAAATGAATTGTACCTCTACTAAACTAGACTACGTAGCTGTAAATATTGTGTTGCGTTGCTGTCGGAGCCGACTTTGTCCGTGAAGCTGTAAACCATGTACCATTCCCAACGACGATACCTGTGCACACTAGCGTTTGTACATAATACTCTAGAATGTCCAAATGGTTGGGGAAGAGGATCAGTTTAGTCTGAGTTTTACCTGAATAAATGAAGTGTACTATAATCGACCAGACCGCGTAGCATACTCGGTTGTGTTGCGTTGCTGTCGGAGCTGACATTGTCCGTGTAGCTGTAAACCTTGCACCAGTCTCGAAAATGCTACTTGTACGCACTAGCGTGCGTACATATTACTCTTGAAGTTCTAAATGATTGGAAACGGAAATCCGTTTCGTCTAACCATTTTTCTAGAATAGCAAAAAAAATCCTAACTCTGGCAGTATTGTTTTTTCTCGCACGCTGAGGCGTGCGAGCCTACTGGAATCTATGATCATTGAGCCCTACTGGCAGTACTGAGGAGCCTATTATGACTCGTGTTGAGGCTGGTGGAAATGAGAATCAAATCAATTGCATGAATTATAAAAAAATTAGGGTTCAAATGTTACTAAAGAGTATTGTACATTAGATCCATAATTAGGTTTAGGAATACGTGTTTTTTTAGAATGTTTTTTTTGTGCCTCTATTTTGAAAGTGAACCTAATCAACTTCATGGTTAGCGTAAAAACGTAAAGTGAGAAAACTGAGTAAACAGTGTAAAGACTTTGATACTCGTTGATACTCCTCGTTGATCACATATATTTCTCATTCATGTTTTGTTCTGAGCCTCCACGGGCTTTCAAGCACCCCCCTGTTCATGCTCTGAGAGAGATTTTGATGCATTTCATGCATACAAGCATCGTTTGTCAAGTAGGTCAGTAGAGCAGAGTCAACAATCTAACCAGTGTTCCTGAAAGCTTATACATATAATGAGCTGAATAGTAACTACATTAATTTTTTCATTGATCACTAAAAAACTATGGCTCCAAGTTTTAAACAGGCCTGAATACAGTAAGCTGTTCCATGCTCAAGATTGGTTGCCCAGCTGTTGGTCCTCTCCACTTGCTGAGTGGTGAGATGATACAGGTCCCACTCCCAGGAACTTGACAGGATATGTGAAGTCTTTGCAGCATATTTTTTGGTAGTTGTCAGTGCAGCTTCTACCCACTCAGCCCATTCCATTCATTTGTTGTAAGTCTGTCAGAAAATGATTTTTTAGTCGAGGGGTCCTGCATATTCCTATGGCTCTGGGCTCGTGATCACTGTTCAAGTATGGGTCTAGCTGGCTTCCATCCACATCTGCCAAAAACTTGAGCTGTGCTGGTGAGCTCTCCTTTCTTTGTTGTTTTTATTAATGATTGATTAGAAGAACTGTTCCTGAAATCTGGAGCAAATCACTAATTGTTTCCATATTCAAGGCTAAACAGTGCCTGATCCACTGAATTAGAGACCTGTAAGCATGACTGTTTTGTTGCAAATCATAGGATAGAACAGTATCTCTGGTGATTGAGTTATGTGAGCTGAAATATTTTGTTATCTCCTTGTTATGGTTTTCACAGGATCTATATACTGTGGCACTGTGGGCCATTCATTTTGACCCACAAAGATGTTGGGAGGTGGATTGATGAACCATATATTGTGAATGTCATAATGTTTTATTTTTCAAAAGCATTTGATAGGGGCAGTAATGATGTGCTCCTGTCTAATCTGGAGTCCTTAGGTGTTTACAAGGTATCTATTTGCTAATTAGTGAAAGGTGCAGGACATTGTGAATTTTTTATCAATAATACATGGACCAAAATATTAAATGTTGACAGTTAGATGGATCAAACTCAGCCTATCCAAACCTAACTCGATAGAGGAATATAGAGCACGTTTCTAACCTGCAGGATAGCTGCGTGTATGGACTCTGTGTAACGTGTTTCTTCCAGTGTGGCAGCTCATTACTCAGCTGCCCCACAGGTTAGAGTTAGGTAGACATGTTCCCATGACTGAGCAAAGCCATGCAGTGCACATCCCTGGCAGGGATGTGCACTGTTCCTTCTGTGATGCCGTTCTTTTGGGTTACTTTGTTTCATGTTTGGCCTGCCGCCGGAAATTTCACGCTGGTGTGTCTTGTCTTGGGGTAGAGAAGAATGATGTTTGTTGTCTTTGAAAGGATACTGGCAGTGCTGTCATTATTTTGTTCCAGGTGTTGATGTTCTGGTAGAACTAGTTCTTCTTGTCTTCCTGGCAAGGAGACTGGACTTTTCAGCTTTTGATCAGTTGTTGGTTGCTGCTGGATCCCTTACCAAAAAAGTTGATGAGATGTCAAGGAGAATTCAGTCTGCTCCTGGCAATCATTCTGCAAACAAGCCACTTGATTGGTCCATGGCCTACAAAGCTACAGTTTCTTGGTAGGGGATTTGTGCAGAATTGAGAGAGTTGCATGAACAGGAACGCCGCCAAGACTCGATTGTACTCAGAGGTTTCAAGACTGGCAGTGCTGTGGGTGTGAAGGAGAAATTTGCCAAAGTTTGCTAGGCCCTGGAGATCCGAGAAGTTGAGCTCAGTGGACTTGTGAGGACTGGCAAAACCAGCTTGTTTAGAGCTAAAGTTCTGGATTGTGATCAAAAATGAATGCAGCTAGGTGGTGCCAAGAATTTAAGTTTTTTCGGATGAGTTCAAGTCTGTTTCCATACAGAGGGACTTAATCTACAGACAGCGGCAGGAGATAATTGCCAGAAGGGCTGCTGTTGGCAGTGGGGCGACGGCTGCAAACCGGGGTGCAGCTGAAAGTGGAGGCGGTTGCGTTGCTGGGGGCCTTGGTGTTGTGCTGAGACTGCAGTAATGGTGCTGGTGGCCAGGGGGACCGTTCTGCTGTCTTCAGGGCGGTTCTGGTGTCCGCGGAGGCAGTTCTTGTGTCCGTGGAGGCGGTTTTTGTGTTCTCAGGAGTGGTTCTGGTGGCCGGGGTGGCAGTTTAGATGGCGGCTCTGGTGTGTGCGGTGGCGGCTCTGGTGGCCGTGGTGCGTTCCCATTGAGGGGGCTGCTGTTTACAGCAGCAGTGCTGCGGTTGGCCGTGAGGTGGTGCTGCCGGTGTTGGGTCCATCAATTGTTGAGGGTCTCTGCAGTTGTCTGTCTCACAGTTTTCATTGCTGAAGATTGGCCAGGCCAATGTCAATAGTCTTACAAACAAAATATATTTTATTTCAGAAAATAGGCTTGAGGTGTTTTTTGTTGGTGAGACTTGGCTTGCAAGCTCTGTTTGCTCTTGTTTTGTTGAGGTCAATGTTTTTTATGTTGTAAGAGGAGATTTGCATACTGGAGTGAGAAAATGTGGCCTTTTATATATTTGAGAAAAAATCACTGAAGTATGAGGTGGTTAATATGGACTTGCCAAATGAAGCAGCAATTTTTTTGGTTCAACTTGATTTGTGGATTTTGACTGTTTATAGACCACCATCATATGGCAATCAGGAAAATCTTGATCTGTTAAATTTGACTAGGGACTTCTGTGTTGGTCGTGAGGTGGTCGTGTTGGGGCATTCCAACCTCTCCTCGGTGAAGTTGTTGGATGAGTTGGTGCAAGGAGAGAACTTTTACTTGACGGATCAACTGTTTTTGGATTGCTTTGCATCTTGTGGCTTGCATCAGTGGGTGAGAGAGCAGACTTTTCTTTTGTCCAGCATCATTCTGGATTTATTTTTTACAAGCAAGCCAGATCGTGATGGGGATGTTGTTATTTTGGCTTCTTTTCCAAGATATGCTCACTCGCCTGTTAGTTGTGATTATTTGTTTGTAAATGTCAAGGAGCCTGATGGTGCAAGACATCAGGCTCTGAAGTATTCATGGCACCGGGGCAACTGCGGCGCTATTTCCAAAGCATTGTCGAGAATCGATTGGCCTCTTTGTTTACCTGGGTATTTATGAGGCATATAGTGTGTTCCTCACTATACTGAGATGTCTGATAGACTTACATGTGCCTCTTGCTGGAGACTCACCTAGGGTACCATGGTCTGTGAGGCCTCCCCACAGGTTGAAGGTGAGTGAAGCAAATGCGTGGGATGGGTACAAGATCTAAAGGAGAAGGTTTGGCAGAACTGATCAAAATACTTTGGAGTCACTAGCTATCTTTCTTGATCTCAACTGTCCGTTTTGAAATCATGCTTTGTTTAGCCAATCTCGGTATGAGGAATACCTTATGTAACGATATAATGACTCCCCAAAGCTGTTCCATGCTTAGATACAAAGGAAGAAGAAAGGTCGTCTTGGGGTTGGACCACGTCGTGATGCAGGTGGTTAGCTGTTTTACAATCCACTGGAGATGGCTGAGCTCCTGACGTATATAGAGAGGATGTTTCTCCCAGTACTGCTCCTTTTCAGTTATTTGATGGCAAAATGAGCAAGTTTGCCAAAAGTTCTCTGAATGTGTATGACATTCTGGTGGGACTCAATGTTAGTTCAGCAATGGGCATGGATGGACTTCACCCAAAGTTGCTGAACGAGTGTGCTGTGCAATTAACACAGCCTCTCTTTATAATCCTCCACCTTTCTCTGCAGAGTGGAATGCATCCTGATGCATGGAAGAGTTCATAGGTGATTCCAATTTTTAAAAGTAAATCTAGAAATGATCCCCTCAACTATTGTCCAGTTAGCCTTACCTCTGTTTGCTGCAAATTGATGGTGAGGATTGTTGCTGTCAAGCTGGTGTACTATATATTTATATAGTCTTACCAGCTCCTTTCTTCCAGACAGTTTGGATTTAGGAAGGCTAGATCAACAGAGAATCAGATGTTGCTGGTCTATTTGGATGTAGTTGAGTTGGTTGATGCTGGTTTGTTTTAGATATGGCCATGCTTGATTTTTCAAAGGCATTTGATGTTGTTTCCCATCCAATTTTGCTTCTGAGGTTGCAGGCTCTTGGAGTTTCTGAGGTTGTGTTGAGGTGTATTGGTATTTTTCTTAATTTCTGAATTATGTGTCACCGTTGATTGAGTGAATAGTGAGCCAAGGGATGTTCTGAGTGGGGCTCCGCAGGGTTCAGTCTTGGGTCCAGTCCTCTTTCTCATATATGTTATTTTCTTTGACGGACGGCCTTGCATCTAATTTTGGCGCATTTGCTGATGATTTTAAGATTTATTTGCCTTTCCAATGTCATGATGTTGTTGGTGGTGGGTCTGCTTTGCAGGGAGACCTTGACAAAGTATTCCAGACTGCATCTTCATGGAATTTATCTTAGAACCCTAGCAAGTGTGTTGTTTTATGTTTCAGATGACCTTTTGTTGGTTGGATTGGTCCTGGTGCAGAGGCTGTTAACACTTTTGGGGGGCTCCTTTGGAGTTTGTCCAAGTTCATCACGATTTGGGAGTTCATGTGGATGTTTGTCTTAAGTTTCATGGCCATGTCAGAGGAGTTGTGAGACAAGCTGCTGGTCTCTGTAGTGATTTGCTTAGGTCAACATTGAATAGAAGCCTAAATTTTATGGTCACACTCTTTGTGGCACATGTCAGGCCCATTCTTGATTACTGCTCCTGTGTGTGGAATCTTGGTTATGTCCAGGATGTGAAGTTGCTTGAGCCTGTTCAGAGGAGGTGGACCAAACAGGTGCATGGTTTGTCTGAGATGTCTTACCATTGACAGGCTGATAGCTCTCAATTTGTTCTCAATCAAGGGCAGGTTACTGAGAAGTGACCTCATTAAGTGTTGTGACACGGAAGGTTTTGATATGTCCATTCAGTTCCAAAGGTTGCTGGATGGTAGGACAGGGGGAGATTGGCAAAAATTCTTGATGCCTCGCTGCTCTGTGAATGTGGCAAGGAGGTTTTTTGATGTTCGATGCATTAGGATGCCTGCTGCTGTTTTTGAGTCTTCTACCATATCTACTTTCAAGGCAGGGTTGGCTGAGTTTAGGGGGGAATAGGTTGTTTCAGTGCTAGTGTCATGCGTTCCCAGTTGTGTTTGCAAGTCTGTGGTGTGATTTGTCCTGTTGCTTGTTCCTGTTTTTTATATATATATATATATGTATATGTGTATATATATGTATTTGCTTGCATAGTTTCCTGTTGGGTTGTAGTTGTGCTTAGGGTTTTCATGTAAGTGGCTTTGGGTTTGTTTTCTGGAAACCAATGCTGTGCATCCCTTCCAGCATCTTCCCGTTGTTGTTCTGCAGAGTCATGGTAGGTGCTGGCGCGCATGGCTGTGCTGGCCTCTCCTGGCTTGCTGCACCTGACGACTGGGTATGCTGAGCCCTTGGGGGGGCTGCAAAGGTGAGTTATCTTGTAAGTTGGGAACACATGTTTCTAGGTAGGGTCTACTAGAACGTTTAGCTGTTCTGCAAATTAGGGAGTACCATGTTGCAATCCTTCACTAGTCTGGATCTCTGCTTTTCTCTCTAACAAAATGATGAGCATTTGTGTGAAAGGCAGTGTGAGCTGCCTAATGAGACTTGTGATGTGGCCTACTTCGTGGCTCTGTCCTTGAACAGCTGCTGTTCTTGATTAATAGTAATCACATCTCTTGTGGTCCTTTGTGTATGTTCAATGCATTTACAGATGAGTACATGCTGTAGTTGATCTGAGCCTTGTCCATCCTTGTCAACAACAGCGGCATAATGGGGACACAGACATGCTCGCCACACAAAATTAATCTTTTGTTGACCAGATTCCACCTTATCCCATGTTTGTGCATGTTTGATTGTTGGGGCATGTCTATGGCATCTGGTACTCTCCAAGGAGAAGGGGCTGCTGTTGGTGCTCTCTCCAATCCACTGAAAGTTGCCAAGTCACAAGAGCCGGTCGTTAGTTTTATAGATTGAAGGCAAAACTCAGATAATGGATAGTGGAGTGTATAGAATCTGAGGATAAAATGGCTCAAGCTGTGGCAATTGATTTTGATAAATTTATGTCCAATTTTATGCAGTACTAAATGAACACCTAAAGTTGGTCTCTTTTATTTACTGAAATGGGTCACTTCTTCAAGTTGCACAGCAGGAGCAATTTATAACTCCTCTTGTCTGCCCTGTTTTGCAATTACATGTTACCTAGATTTGACAGCAATAGCCCCACATCTGACAAGAGCTGGAGTAGTAGTGAGTGCTCTGTGTTGCTGTAGTGCAGTCATGTAGCTGGATCACTGCCGGAGAGCAACAATGGACACCAGTCACACAACCAGAGTTTTGCTTGTGATTTTGCTGGTGTTTGTGTTCACTGTTTGTTTGCAGTGTCCACTAGCATGGACGTTGCTTTACTCGCAGAAGGACTTGGAGCCTGTTGTTTAAGGTTTCAACCAGTCACTCCAAAGTGGGTTGTTGCTATTGCAAGGTTGTGGAGTGGAATCTTGGATTGAATCCAGAGAAATGTGTAGTGCTGTTATTTTATAGAGGTTGCATTGATATTGATGCTCTGCTTCCAGTTAACCAATAGCGTTGACCTGACTTAGGTTGACAACCTAGGATAAAGTCCATGCTCCTCTTTTTGTGCATCAAAACCTTACGAATGTAAATTTTTACTAATGCACTTGAAATAGGTATTTTTTAGTAAGTATCAGCTACTTGTTGAAAGTCAATATGCCTGTAGAATATACAATAAATTAACTGACTCCCAAGTCTTCATGTGCAGTGACTAACTGCAATGCTCTACTTTGCAGGATGTAGTTACTGGTTACCTGGAACTAGATTTTGGCTGGACCTGGTGATGTTGAATCCACGTGCAGTAATGTATGTACGCACATTTACTTTTTATTTTATTGTTGTGTTTAACTGAATTGTTGTATGGTCAGTTGCCTGAAGCACAAATTTTGGATTTTTTGTCCCATTTTTTATGTGCTCTCACAGTTTGGTGTGCTGTGGCCTATGTGCCTCATGTCTTGCTTTGCACTCTGGCTTTGCTGGTGTGTTGGGCAGCCATGAAGCCACCAGGTGAGAATCTGAAAAAGATCACTACCACCATTAATCAGAAAAAAAACACAACTAGTCACAGTAACACAACGTCCAGCTGCAGAAACATCACAACCAGCCGCAACAACATCATGACCATCTGCTAAAAACCTGCTGCTAGCTGTAGCAACACTACAATCATCGGCAGCAGCACCACAATCGACAACCGTAGCACAACAACCAGATAACCCCGAACAATGGGGTAGAATAGCATACTTATTTTCGAGTAGTAGTAGTACTATCCATTATAATTGTAGTAATAGTAAAGAGTTCTTGTGATTATAAATAGTAGTAGATGTAGTGGTAGTAGTAGTAGTTTTATCATACTATTTCATGGTATAGTTGTAGTAGTAGAAGTAGTAGAAGTAGTAGTAGTAGTAGTAGTTGTAGTAGTAGTAGTTAGTAGTAGTAGTAGTAGTATTCAGATAGTCACTAGCTTCTAGGATTTTTTTTTTACCCTAACAAACAAAGGAAACATTTTGTAGTGGTTGAAAAATCAGTAAAACACTTGTTCAGTATCTGAATCAATTGATGGATGTAGAAA
>SDVV010014778.1:0-14712 GCA_016164225.1 Gammarus roeselii
GGGATGGTCGTGTGTGGGGGGGCCCGGCCATTATGACGCGGCGGGGGTAAACCAGTGAAACCTGTCGGGCCCTGCTGCTGACGACGGTTCCTCGGTGCATTCGGGACCCAGAGTGTAAGTTGAGGGGCTACCGGCCGGACCCTTTAGCACAAAAAGGCTAAGTTGTGGGAGTGTGAGGGTGTGAGGTGCGCCTTGCCGTCGGCCACCCCCCTTTCTGGGGGATGCGGCCTAGTGTCTGTATCTGTATATGTATATGTCTATGTGTGTATGTTTCATATTGTGACCAACATAACTGCTGTATGATCAGTTGCCTGAAGCACAAATTTCCAGTTTTTTTCCGCTCCGTTGTTTTGCCGGTCTTTGCAGTCTGGCGTGCTGTGGCATTTGTGCCTCCTGTCATGCTCTGCACTCTGGCCTTGCTGGGGTGTGGGGTGGTCTTGAGGCAACCAAGGCGAGAAATATACGATACTGTGCATGCTTCACTTAAGTTGTAGTCTGCATGTTGGCTACTTAATACAGTTGACCAGTTATCAGATAGGTTTAATTGATTCCATTTTATTGTATTCTCCGTTAAAAAATTGTTCATCTTTTTATAAACGCAGTCGTCTTAAAAATCGAAGCAGCAGTATTAATGACAAGGAATATTAATAGAGTTGGTGTTTAATTTATTTGGAAGTTGAGTTGATTAGATACCCATAAAGCCACCCCACGATGTGTCATGGTATTCTAATCTAAGAGTTCAAAAGCGAGGACCTGTTAGTTGAGTAACTTGCTACTTCTTCATTTCCGTTCAAGGATTATTCGCACCAGCGTGCGTATATAGCTACCACAATTACAAATCCGAATTAATTTTAAGTTTGAAAGATACTGTTGTCTCACAACCTGGAGTGCAAACCTTCTGAGTCGCTGATCTTTGCACCCTATGGAGAAGCTCACAAAAACTCGCGCCAACTATCCGTTGGAGATGGACCCCTCAGTCTAAACCTATCTACTCATTGAAGGTAGCTTCTTCATTCGTGTAAATGCCCATCTCTGGGAACTTCATAGATGAGCCAACCGATCAATAATAGGTCACCATTTTTTCTTCGATGGTACCGCCACCACATGTAGCTTTGCCATCGTTTCAATATTGTTAATGCAATATTGCTGAATGAGATGTGCGTGATTGCAATACCGTCAGTGTTTAATTTTTCTTATTAGATGTGGCAGTCAAAGATGCCTGAGTTGATACTTCACAGCGCTGTTATGCTGCCCCGATCCACAGGCGACGTGTCGCTGGGAGCATAGCGGCCGGGTGGCGGAGTACCGCAGCGTCAGGGAGCTGACTGTGGCGCTGCTTGGCACAGGACAGATTGGAATAGAGAGTGAGTATCGAAGCGGACTTAGTAGCCTAGAGCTCCAATACAAACATGTAGTCAGGTTCCAATTGAGAGACTCATCATTTTATATCTTCAAGTTTCTAATGATTTTGGACGAGAAGTAAAAAAAAAAAATATTCGGCTTGCCTATATGCCACTTCGCAACGCTAAATAGGAAACTTCTTTGCTACTCGCTGTGGTCGTAGTAGAAATTAACTCAGGCTCCAGCCCTTAGTTTTTCACTCAGAATTCATCTCTGACCAAATATGAGCATTCCCATTTTATTTTATAAGCTGATCTTCACCTTTGCGGTTACTCTTCACTTTCCAATGCAGTAGAAAGCCTTGGCACTCTAATATACTCCTCCCTTTTATTTGTACCTTGTGCTCATCCCCTTCTCCGTCCCTCTCCTCATAGGCATCTGTTAGGTTCGCGGGCTGCACGGAGTTACGCCCTACCGGAGAGGCGAACACCCTTCTATCTTTCAGACTCCTCTCTTCTTCACTTTTCACTATCTCTCCTTTTCTACCCCATCCTGAATTTACGTTTGCTTGTAAACCTCATTTGCATCTTATGTGTAGTTCAATTTTTCTTCAACTTGTATTTTTCTCTCCTTAACAACTTGCCCAAAAGTCGTTGCTCACGTTTTTTTTTCGGGTGACTAATACCAGACACGATGCGCTCTTTCTTTCATGCAACCTTATTATACAATTATCTGCTCATTTCTATTTTTTTCCATTCTTGCTGTTCTCGCGAGGGAAGTCTTCTTCAGTGATAGTGGATCTCATGCATGTAATCCTCGTTCCCTGTCCTTCTTCATCTTCCTCTTTTTTCCATCCTTGCTGTTCTCGCGAGGGGATTTTTCTTCAGTGATATTGGATCTCATGCATGTAATCCTCGTTTCCTGCCCTTCTCCATCTTCCTCTTTTTTCCATTCTTGCTATTCTCGCGAGGGAAGTTCTCTTCAGTGATAGTGGATCTCATGCTTGTAATCCTCGTTTCCTGCCCTTCTCCATCTTCCTCCCAAGGAGGTTTATGGTACAATAGCTTCCTACACCGTAAGACGACTTTGAATCCTCGCCTCTCTAACATGACAACGCGAGTCGAGTGAGAATACCCCTTGCTTCCACCTGAGGAGGGCTGAGATCACCTGGGTCTTGTACTTTAGAAGCTACTGCACCATCTGTGCATACCTTGGACATTCGCAGCGTAAAGAACTGACTCCACGCAGTAGTAAACCCTATCGCCTAATCTAATCTTTGCCCCCCTGTACCATCTCCTTCCATCACCGGCCCTCCTCGTCCAGTTGGTCGTGCTTTGAAGTCCGGGTTCGGGTGCCGTGTCCTGGGCTACTCCCGGACCCCGCGGAACCTCACTGCCATACAGCACTCGCTCGACGAACACTAGTGAGGTGACGGCCTCGCTCATTCGCGCTAGTAAAGGGGGTGGGAGCAAGGTTCACTAGTGGTAAAGCACTTGCATAATAGCTATATGATTAGCTGTTACTATATTAGTGCAATCAACTTATTTTTCGTTGGTATAATTAACCTGATTATAATGACTAATGCAGTAATGAAGAAAAACTGAATCCTTTCAGGAACAAAAAGAATTTTCTTGCAATATTCTCTAAACCTGAACTACATTTGCTGCCATTAGTTACGGGCGAGAGCAGTTGCCGCAGGTGCTGTCTGCCAGTGACTACATCGTGAGCTGCCTTCCCAGCACTCCGGGCACGGTGGGACTATTCACGCAGGAGCTGCTCAGCGCGGCCAAGTGAGTAGGCTGGAAGAAGCTGTAATAAGAGAGCATGTAGGCAAGCTATAATTGCCGCTTTTGTTGTGGCATGACAGGTTCAATTCACTGACATAGTTCATCGCACTTCCACACCTTTATGTCGCACTTGTCTGATCTACCTTCGCACAAAAACACCCCCCCCCACCCCCACCCCAAAGCTGATAGTTCACCACCCCCTGACCCAACCGGAGGGGGGGTGGTGAACACCTTATTTACTTTCAGACCCTTCTTTTCTTCATCTTCACTATCTCTCCTTCTCTACCCTATTCTGGATACACTTTTACTTTGTTTACTCCATTTACCTCGTTTGTTCTGTTAAAACTCCTTTAACGTATCTCTCCACTTATCTTGACAAATCTCTCCCATAGTTATTATTATAATTTTCTTTCTCCATCTCTCTTTTTTTCTTATTTTCATGTTTCTACTGTAAGCTAATTTCACTTTATCTATCACTTTTCTTTGATCTTATTTGCTCCTATTTATACTATTATTTACTTTACTTTATGTTTGTGACATAGCTATCTTTTCTTGGATCTACTTTCGTCAAGTATCCAGGTGGCCAAAATGAGCAAAAAAAGGGGGGGAAAAATGTACAGATTGTAGGGCGCAAAAAAATAAACGATTGTGGGATGCAAAAAAAAAGAAATGTACAGATTGTGGGATGCACTCCAAGGCCCTCACGCAACGACCGGTTTCGGTCCCCTGTGTCGCTGTTGGTTGCTGTGTGTCGGCTGCAGTGTAGATATTTTTAACGTGTCACCCCGCTATTGCGAATCCCGCTGTGACCCACATGTCCCCGCATGTGGCTTAAAGAAAGAAGCTAACTCTCTACCCAACACTCCACTTTGGCTTCACGACTTTCGATTGAGACGGTAACCTCTCCGTGGGCGACGAGAGGTGGGATTATCCTGTCATGAACTTAATTAGGAGCCCAAGCCTAAGAGAACAAGTCTTGGTAGCCTCTCAGGGCGCTGAGCCTTTCTTACGATGACTTACTCTTGCTCGTATCGCTAACTGACAGAGCCTCGTGGTAGGTTACAGAGTTTTCTGAACCGCATTACCACTGTCTCCCTGGTGGGCAGGACATGTCGGGAGTCCGAATCTTGTTGTTTTGCAACGATGGACGTTTTCGACGCAACAAAAGACTTCGCGCTAGCACCAGAACCCGGTGCCACACGTGAACAAAATTCCCTTTCCCTCCAGGCTGCTTGTGGGAGAGACACAAGAAGAACAGCAGCCCCCCTCATCTGTATCTGGTAAAGCGAACCTAGAGAATAGATCGCAAGACAATCTGAAAGCGTGGTGGCCGCCACTCCCGGACGAAAGCACTAGAGAAGCCGTCGGAACCGCCTACGACTCCGTGAACGATATGCTGAAAACCAAAAAGTACTTGAAGATCTCTTTCAAAATAAATACTATACAAAGTTTTTACTAGCCAAAGCAGTCTCGGGAGAGAACCCTGGCCGAGACGAACACAATCCGGGCTAATCAACAACTTCGCGCCGCGCTGAAGGGCAATCCAAAACGCATCACAGAGCTAAAGATTGGCTCCTTTTTGGTGGAAGTGAGAGACGAGGAGCAGAGCAGAGTCCTCAAAACCCTGAAAATGCTGAATAATATACCCGTGACAGTTGATGAGCTACCTACTCTCATCACGATACAGGGGACCATCTATTATAAAAACAGACCAAAACACTCAGATGACGATATTCTTAGTGAACTCGCGGATCAGCAAGTCGCCAGAATATACAGGGTGAAGCGACGGCGAAACAGAATTGAAGAGTCCCCTGGTGTCTACATCCTCACCTTCAAACTCTGCTCTCTTCCTCCCAATGTTCACATCGGTTGGACACAGTGCTCGGTCCGAGAATACATTGCTAACCCCAGACGCTGCTACAACTGCCAAAAGTTTGGCCATTGAAGTGATGCCTGCCGATTGAGGATTAAAAAAAGTACATGCTTCCGCTGCGGTGAGGACGCATATAGTCACAATTGTGACCGACCTGCTAAATGCGCAAACTGTTCAGAGGACCATCTTACGTCATCACGCGACTGCTTCTGTTACAGACTCGAAAAGGAGATACTCGTTGTTCAAGCTAGAGAACGCCTTTCCTACCCCGAAACCAAAAGACAAGTAACTGCTAAACTTATCCGCTCGCTTACTAGCTTTGCTGCAGTGACAGCCGGAACACCTATAATTAGGGTTCCTCCTAACCTTCAACATGATGCTCTTCCCCCTCCTCGAGATCCGGGAAGCCCGCGACGATAGTTTTTCGCACTAACTGCTAACTTGGAAATTCCAACGGAGATAACTTCCCTCACTCCCACCTCGCCCCGTCCATCACTTGCTGATCGACGTGCAATGGGAGTCCCAGGCCTAAATCTGGACGATGACCTGCTTTTATTGGAGAAACATGCAGAAACGCTGCCACCTCAGCGCGTCCCATACCAGCCACACAAGATGAAAGCCCGTGAACTGTCACCGACGACCAAACCAACTGTACTTCAAGCCCAACCTTGATTCCCCTTGGCAGCCATGCAGGCCAGCCAGGTTACTTCCTAACCCAAATGTCTCTCTGGTGCCGTTATTAGGGCACCTAACCTCCCTCTGACTCTACCTCGCTTAGCTGCTCCGCAATATAATCCTGATGGAAGTGCGGCGAATACACTATTGAGTGATAACCACCCCACCCAATCATCGTTCCAAGCTGGAGAAACTCGCTTGCCACTGACCAGCGCTAAGCGCACGGGCTCTGACCTGGACGATGATGATCCAAACAGAAATGACCCGTCGTTGACTCGTAGCCACAAAAAAAGTTCTAGCAATACGCGTCCAGCGCGGCCGACAGAAACGGGTGTGATATAGTCCACAGTAGTGAAATTGAGTAACTTAATCAACCCAAGCCTAAACCATAACTCTCTCTAACCTAGATAACAATGTCCGATACCCTCGTCCTTCAATGGAACATCAGAGGATATCGTGCCAATTATGCTGAACAATTGAAACTAACTCAAACCTATAATCCAATGGTAGTTTACCTCCAGTAAACTCTCCTGGGGCTGTACAGACCATCCTTTCTTAGTGGGTATAAAGCCCACTTCATCTCGCCTACTGCCGATGCTCGAGCGGTCACTGACCTGGCTATAATAGTCAATCAAGCAATCACATGCACTCCAATCCCTCTACAAACCAGTCTGCAAGCTCAGGCTTCCTGAGTGAACCTCATACGTCCCGTTACTATTTGTAACCTTACTCTTCCACTCGTAAGAGCCATATGGTTTTGCATTGCGCTTCTGCGTTCCATTCAAATGAATCTTGAAGAGAAAATATTACAGAGACGATTTTACGAATCTTGATAACATCAGTTGGACGTAGTTTTCGACCGATTTAGACCATTGTGTCTTTTAACTTTACTCGGGAATCTCGAAACTTTTAAGTTCCTCGACTGTCATCGAGTTTTTATGAAAAATAAAATTTTGGTCTCTTGGCGGCTCGTGGCGTCTTGCGCCTGTCAGTCTAAATGTCTTCCAGGTAACGAGTGGCGCGCTCGCTCAGCCGTCTGCCGGCTGAACCCCCATCCTCCTCCTTTCCTATATAATTGAGGGTTGAGCTACCCCACCATTCATTCGTCGCTCTTGAAGAAGACATTCGATTAGATCCCTCACAAGAGACTCCTCACCAAGCTGAGAGCTCTTGGAGTTGTGGGAAGAATCTGGGAATGGATAGAGCACTGACTCTCAGATAGAAGGCAGAGAGTGGTGATCAACGGTGAAAGCTCACCGTGGGCCCCGGTTAGAAACGGGGTCCCCCAAGGATCAGTCCTAGGCTCACTCCTGTTCCTCATTTACATGAATGACCTAGACGCAGGCCTCGTCAGCAAAATATCAAAATTTGCTGACGACACCAAACTAGGAGCGAACGCCGCAAACCCCACAGCTGTCGAGTACCTGCAGCAGGATCTTGACAGAATCGGTGAATGGTCCGAGGCATGGCAGATGCCTTTCAACACGGACAAGTGCACAGTTATGCACATCGGCAGAACAAACGGATCGGCGAACTACTCCCTACTGGGCAGCCAGATCCCGACCACCAACCTAGAATAAGATCTAGGAGTGTACATTAGCGCTGACCTGAAATTCTCCAGGCAGTGCGCTGAAGTCGAGAAAAGAGCCAACAAAGTCCTCGGATACATCGGAAGGCAATTCAGGTACAGGGACAAGGAGATGATCCTAACCCTGTACAATACCCTTGTTAGACCTCTATTGGAGTATGCCGTCAAATTCTGGTCCCCCACCCTGATCCAAGACATCAAGAGACTGGAAAGAACAAGGTAGGGCAACGAAGATGATCTCATCTGTCAGACACATGGGGTATCAGAGAAGATTAAGGGAACTGGATCTCTTCGCCCTCAAAAAGCGTAGGCTTCGAGGACAGCTAACTGAAACCTTTAAAATCCTGAAAGGCTTCAATAACGTAGAGTACAGAAACCTCTTCACGCTGAATGACCACCCCACCAGGAATTACGGTGCTGAAACTCCAACCAAAGAGATTCAACACCCGACCCTGCAGTGACCTGATGACCTACAAAATCATCAACGTCTGGAATAGACTTCCGCCGGCAGTGACTGCGAGCGAATCAGTGGAGACTTTCAAGCGTAGGCTAGACCGTATCCTCCCTGAACTCGACTATCAGTGATAGTAGCAAAGGCATTTATGGCAGACTGGAGAGCCTAAGGGGCGGGGGGGCAGCTGGTGGGATCTGCACTAATAGCAGCCCCCAACGCCCCACTGGCATCTCAAACCCGGCTGCGGAGATGGTAAAGCCCTGGAAGCAATGGCCAAGGGAAACGCAACCCCCGTGCAGCGCACGTGGGTCAAACGGGGAACCCCCTGTGCTGCCCCAGTAAAGTCAGCATCCAAAGCTACGACCATCACACCAGCCCCACACAACAACACATCGGACAGAATGGGTCAGGCAATAGGCCAACCCGAGAATAGCTGGCCACCTGCCCGTGGTGAGAGAGGCTAAGCTCTATCGCCCCACAATACAGTGAACCAAGCGCCAGTGCAGTGCGGCAGGAGAGAGCCCTGCCCTAACATACAGGTCTCTGGTTGGGCAGGGACAGCCTATTCAAAGGCCTCCCGCTACACTGCTCCCCACCCGTTCAACATCAGGGTGGGGGGGAAGAGATGAGATCCCACGATGGTTACAGGACCAAGGGGATGCTCTGCAGCACACGAAAGCCTTTTTGGGGCCTGTGTGACTGGAGAGAGTTACACACGGAAGTCCCCCCTGGGGGGACTCCATGAGGTTCACTTCAATGCAAATTGAAGGATGGGCAGAGATTGCCTCTTTGGATCTCTAGTTCCTTGTGACTCCTTGTGACTCTTGCTTCGGACGCAGAGCACTCCCGCCTCACTCGATCCTGACAGATCGTCGATCCTTTTCGAAAGGTAAGATTCAGTGCGGAGCTGCCCATCTGGGCAGTAGATGAGTGACCCAATGCCTCTAGAGCCACAGATAGGGTCGGCAATTGTTGCCTTGCCATACTGAATTTGCTCAGTGAGCGGCGTCCCACGACACGACAATTTGTCAAAACAGACATTTGTCAAGACAGAAATTTGTCAAAACAGAAAGTTGTCGAGACAGAAATCTGTTGACAAATAATTTGGTGACACATGAATTCGTTGAGACAGAAATTTATTTAAACTGAAATTGGTCGAAACAAAAAGTTGTCGAAACCGAAATTTGTCGAGACAGAAAGTTGTCTTGACAGACATCTGTCAACACATAATTTGTCACACCAAATTTTTCGAGACAGAAATTTGTCGAGAGAAATTTGTCGTGACAAAATTGTTGAAACAGAAATTTGTTAAGACAGAAATTTGTTGAGACAGAAATTTGTTGGGACAGAAATTTGTTGAAAAATGAATTGATCAAGACAGAAATTTGTTGAGTCTGAAATTTGTTGTCAGAAATTTGTTGGAACAGATTTTTTTTTTTTTCTCAACTGTAATTTGTTGAAACATAAATTTGTTGACACAGAAATTTTTTGAGACAGAAATTTGTTGAGACAGAAATTTGTTGACAGAAATTTGTCTAGACAGAAATTTGTCGAGACAGAAATTTGTCTAGACAGAAATTTGTCGAGATAGAAATTTGTCGAGACAGAAATTTGTCGAGACAGAAATTTGCCGAGACAGAAATTTGCCGAGACAGAAATTTGCCGAGACAGAAATTTGTTGAGACAGAAATTTGTCGAGACAGAAATTTGTCGAGACAGAAATTTGTCGAGACAGAAATTTGTAGAGACAGAAATTTGTTGAGACAGAAATTTGTCGAGACAGAAATTTGTCGAGACAGAAATTTGTCAAGACAAATTTGTCGAGACAGAAATTTATCAAAACAGGAAGTTGTCTAAACATAAATTTGTCTAAACATAAATTTGTCGACAATATATTTGGCGATAATGTTCCTGCTGTTAACGAAATGGTTTTGGTGGCAGAGGTTAGGAGCATTGTCAAAGGCCTCTAAAATAACAAAGCTGTTGGAAATGACGACATACAGAGTGAAGTGTTCAAAAATGCTTCCCACAGACTGACTGCAGTGCTTGCTCTCTTCTTTTCGGGCTGCCTTTGTCAAGGAGCTACCAAGAGAGGTAATGCATGTAACTGTGATTCCTCTTCTAAAATGTAAAACAAAGGACCCTTATGATAAAAATAATTATCGCCCATTGCTATTGTCACCTCAATTTCCAAGGTTCTTGAGCAGGTTATTCATGCAAGATTGCGAACATTTCTGTCTACTGCAAACGGTCAGTTTGGATTCAAAGAGGGCCATGGAACGGAAATGGCGATATTCGCATTGAAACAAACTGTTGAGTATTACAGATGTAGAGACTCGCCTGTTTTTCTAAGTTTTTTAGACGTGAAGAAAGCTTTTGATAGAGAGTAAACCATTGAACTTTGTTCAGAAAGTTAATTGAGAGAGGAGCGCCACTTCATATTGTGCACTTGCTTGTATTTTAGTACAGGGAACAGGAATTCTTAGTGCAATGGGGTAGTTCGAAATCGGCCACTTATCATTGTCAAAACAGAATTGGGCAGGGAGGTCAGCTATCGCCACTGTTGTATAACGTGTACACTGATGAGTTGAATTACCTTCTAAGTAGAGGAAACCAAGGGTGT
This sequence comes from Gammarus roeselii, assembly GCA_016164225.1. Taxonomy (NCBI): domain Eukaryota; kingdom Metazoa; phylum Arthropoda; class Malacostraca; order Amphipoda; family Gammaridae; genus Gammarus; species Gammarus roeselii. Next base: position 10,342 of record SDVV010014778.1, read on the forward strand.
CATGTCGCCAACTGTTGTGTTAACAATCTTAGTTATAAAGATGATATAGTGTTGTTAGCACCGACTCTCTCAGCATTGCAAAAGCTTCTTGATATCTGTAATAATTTTGCTGAACCTCATGATATTGTATATAACACTGCAAAAACTGTATGTATGCTAGTTAGACCGAAGGAGCCTAGTTACTTCCTATCGACTGAGATCAAACTAGGCGGTGTTGCACTGGATTACGTGAATGAATTTCAATATCTAGGGCACATCATCACAGCAGATTGCACCGATGACAAGGATGTTGCAAAGCAAACAAGGCGGCAAAATGCAGTTGGTAACATGCTGATTCAAGAATTCTCGTTTGCACCAAGGGAAGCTAAAATCCAGCTCTTCAAATCATATTGTTACCCGATTTATTGTAATGCACTACTTGCAATATAGCGTGAGGAAATTGACTGACTTATAATGACACATTTGGACGGCTGATGCAGGTCCCTCGCTCGACGTCAGCGAGCAGTTTTTTTTTGCTGAAAACCAATCAGATCACATGAAGGTACTGTTCCATAAAGCGGCACATAGCCTTATGACTCGAGTTATGAACTCCCCAGATGAAATCCTCGTTGCAATCTGCTCTGGTGATGCGCTCGCTGCCTCGTCATTGTTAAGGCAATGGAGAGAATTACTATACGCATAGGCAGGATAGAGTTGTATGCCGTAACTTATTCTTAGTTGTGTGCGGTAATTTTATAACTTTGTTCTCACTGTAACCCTAAAATGAGATGTCTCAATTGTAATACTATGCCCATGTTGGCTGTTAATGAAGCTTTTATTATTATTATTAACTCGAACATTGAAAAAGAAGAAAAACAAAAACTAACTTGATGCAGCACTGTTTACTGGTTTCACATTCGGCGCCAGAAGGACGATGACTCCAGCCCGCTAGAAAGCCTCGTCACTCTAATCTAATCTGTCGGACACCCTGGTTAACACGCACAGGCAGTCCACACAACGCCAATACCAAAGCGTCTGGACTTCTTTCCAAACGTGGCTACGCACCACGCAGGCGCAATCCATCAACCAGTCCACCCTCTTGACGTTCCTGCACTATGCCGGCAAACAGAAGCGGCTCAACCCTCGTAAGGTTCTGGTCTACAGGAATGCGCTACACTTGCCATTCTTACATGGCTGTGGCGTCAAGACCCGCGGGGCGATCTTTCAAGAACTGGCTAGGGCCCAGTTTCACGAGAATCCGCCACAACGTGCCGGCTTTCCTCGCTCCAATACTAAGACGACGTCAGTTTTGACGCGCTTTCAGAAGACTCTGTTTTCAGAAGACTGAAATTGCTGCCATGTCACGCACAGGACTTCAATTCTCCACGAATCCTGGATTGGGGTGGATGGATGATTATTCATTTTATAGATCATTAGCACTTTATTTTGGTATTTTATTATTTCTTCTTGCTTGGGCTCTATTATTTTTTCCTGCCCTTTTTTCATGGTGAGAAATTTTGAATTTGTCATTATTATTATATGTATCGAGGTTGGTTGAGACAGGGTGACCCAGGGAGGGGAGGTTTTCGTGGGACCCGCGGGACTCGGGGACCCGGGGTTTCGGGAACCCGGGGGACTTGGGAGACCAGGTGGATTTGGGGGGATCCACTTGGACCTTTCTGAGGCCCCTTGGAAAGGCCTTGATACCTTTTAGGAACCTTTTGAGAAACTGTGGGACCCTGTAGAAGCCCCTCTGAATCCGGGAACCTCTGCTCCCCCCCTCCCAGCGCTGTAAAACCCATACACAGAAAAATGTTTGTGAGATGCATGAGTAGAACAATTAACCATTACAGTCCGCGGATTGCTGGCACAGAGGGTGAGGGTCGCGTCGAGGCTGGTCGAGGTGCGTCGAGATCAGTCGAAACATGTTGAGGCGAGTCGAGTTGGTCGCGACGAGCCGAAACTGGCCGAAATGATTCGAGACAAACCAAGATGAGCTGAGGCGAGAGGTCTCGGGGGACTCGAGGAGCTCGGGAAGACCCGGGGGACATGGGTCACCCTCCGGGATTCATCGGGCTCTTTTGCGACCCAAGGGGCCAATGCCTCCCCTCCGCCCTATCCCCTTAAACAATCAGTGGGAAATCAATAATCTGAGCAGTTTTTCTGCCCATGACAAACCTGCTCCTACTTTCTTTTTCACGGTCCACAATATTATAACGCTGGAGTATTTGTGCTGGAGTTCGTGTTTGTGATTTTGTGAATGGGTATTTTTTCTTTAGTCTGTGCTCGCTCGCGCGTGCACGGACCTTATGCAGTTTCTGGGGTTGACCTGGACGGCGTAGCTATAAAACCTTGTGACGCGTTGCGGTTGTAGTCTATCTAATTCGTGAAGCCATAGACCTTGTACCAATTTCGACGATACTGGCTGTGCGCACTGGCGTTTGGACACATAACTCATGAGGTTCTAAGGGGTTGGAGGCGAGGATTCGTTTTGTTTCATCTGAGTCTTTATCTTTCCTAAATAAATAAATTGTATTTATACAGCTAAACCGCGTAGCTGTAAATATTGTGTTGCGTTGCTGTCGGAGCTGAATTTGTCCGTGTAGCCACTGACCTTTTACTAATCTCGACGATGCTACCTGTACGCACTAGGGTGCGTACATATCACTCTTTAAATTCTAAAGGATTGGAAGCGGAGGTCCGTTTCGAGAAAGGGTTTTTTCTTTTGCGCACCAGCGTTCGTCTGACATTGCTAGAACTTTCACTTTTTTTTAACGTTAACAGCGTTGTTTTGTTTTTTTCTCGCACACTTAGGCGTGCGAGCCTACTGGAATCAATGATCATCGAGCCCTACGGGGGAGCCTATTATGACTCACGTTGAGGCTCTGGTGGAAATGAGTCTCAAATCAAATCCACGAACCCTCCATGCGCTCATCCTGACCTCTGACAAGTTCCTGTACAAAACCAAACCCTCGCCCTCACGCCACCGCTCATCTCTATCGCCTCACTGCTGCCGGATGACTGGGCGCACGGCTTGTGCCCCATGACCACACTCAAAGCCTACATAGCACGATATCCATCGCACAATGAGTTTTTGTTCATCCATCCTACTTCCGGTAAGCCTCTCAGGGCGTCATCGGTGGGGCACTACATTTGCTTGCTTATTAATGAGGCCACACCGCATGCCTTCACTAAAGCTCACGATGTCCGCAAGTATGCCTCGCTTCATGACATCATATCCTCCCACCCTCTCTGGAGGGCAATATGTATTGATTACGTAACTTCTTTTCGGTTGCTTGTGCTCACAGCCCGCATATTGTTTTCGGCTGCGCCGAGCAAGTATGTTCACCGCCGTTGCCACCACGCCATATTTGTATTTACCCATACTTGAATATTATTTGGGCCATCAAATTCTGGGCCCGCATATTAGTTTGCCGCTAGGGCCTAGCTTTTCGCTGTTGTCGACAATTCTTGTATTTGCCAATTAGTACAGTCATTACCACCATTTACACTAATGTGTTATCATTCCTTGTAGCCGGGGCTTTAGAATCTTGCTGCCGTATCCACCGCGTGTCGTAGAAGGCGACTAAAGAGGCGCCCCGTAGCCGGGAGTAGAATCGTGCTACCGCAACCCCAGCGTGTCTTAAAAAGCGACTAAACTGGGCGGAGCGAAGGGGCTAGGAATCCCGTTCTCTGTTAAACCTTTCCTCGAAGACGGCAAGACGAGCGAGTGGAGGAGAGGCACACGCCTCTCCAAACCTTATTGTTAGGGTCGCTGAATGTGCGTGTCTGTAGTACGAATGATGTAAAGAGGAGGGAGATTGGTGAGATGTTTGTGAGAAGGAAGTTTGATGTGTTGGCGCTGAGTAAGACGAAGTTGGAAGGTAAGGGCGAATGTGAGTTTGGCGTGGTAAGTGGAAGAAAGTCTGGTGTGGAGGAAGGTAGAGCACGAGAAGGTGTGGTCTTGATATTGAGTGATCGGTTGGCTAGTAGAGCTACCGAATGGAAGGAGGTGTCCTCAAGATTGATGTGGGTGAAAGTTAAGTTAGGCGTAGAAAGATGGGCATTTGTGAGTGCTTGCGGACCTGGCAGCGAGAGGAGTGAAAAGGAGAGGGAGCAATTCTGGACTGACCTGAGTGAGTGTATTGAGAGTTTTGGAGATCATTTCAATGTAGTTGTACTGGGTGACCTTGATGCGAGAGTTGGAGATCTAGTGGTGGAGAATGTGTTAGTAAGGTATGGTGTACCCGGTAAAAATGACTGTGGAGAACACCTGATAGGTCTGTGTATGGAGCAGGAGTTGGTGGTCGGGAACAGTTTGTTCAAGAAGCGAGATATTTACAAGTACACATGGGTAAGGATGGCCCATGGTGCAATGGTGGAGAGAGCACT
>SDVV010014779.1:0-14710 GCA_016164225.1 Gammarus roeselii
AAACACGTACGATTCCCAGCGAATTCGAAGCGAGTACCTAAAACTTAAGAAGAAAGATTATGAACATGAAATTGCCGTCGATGCCAAACTAATCAGAAACAATTTGTGAGTTATGTGCCGAGCAAATAAAATCAATATCTTTATAGGTCCTCTCAAGAACGATGTTGGTGAGCTAGAAACGGACGACACCTAAATGAGTGCCCTAGTATTTGAGTTATATAATTATGATAATCCTTATCCTGATGATATCATATCGGAAAAACGAATTGAACCCCTCAACACAGCGAACTTCCCCCCCCCCCCGAAGTTAATAAAAATATTGATAAATTGAAAGTCACAAAATCTCCAGGTCCAGACCAAGGTCATCCAAGTATTCTAAAAGAGACGAGAAAGGAAATCAACGAACATTTATCAAGCATTTTCGCTGAATCTCTCGCAAATATCACCTGCGCCTCTAAATGGAAAGAGACCAATGCTACCCTGATTTTTATACAAGGGGACAAAAGTGTCCCGGAAATTACCGTCCAATTAGTTTCACTTCAGTCATTGGCAAATTGATGGAAAGTTTGATAACGGATGAAATTACAGAATTCTCAGAATCAAACATATTGATTGGTGACTCTCAGCATGGCTTTAGACACAAACGTTCCTGTCTTACGGACCTGCGACTTTTTTCACGAATATAATTAAATGTTGCGACACAAAATCTCCAATCTATATTATTTGCCTTGACTTTCAGAACGCATTTGATAAAGTCCCCCTCGAGCGCCTAGTTAGTAAATTGCAGAGCATCGGTATTCTAGGAGAGCTTAACAACTGGATAAAGCGCTGTCTTACGAACAGACGGTAGCGAGTTGTACTGAACGGAGCTCCCTCCTCATGGGGTACTGTTACAAGCGGCTGCCTCAAGTATTCGTGCTAGGCCCAGTTCTCTTTCTAATTTCCATTAATGACCTCGATAGCAACGTCCTCTCAAACATTAGCAAGTTTGCATACGATACTAAGATAGGAGGAAAAGTGCATACCAAACGAGGGTGTCAGCAGATCCAACTAGACTTGAACAAAATTGTTGATTGGGCAGAAAAGTGGAAGATGAAATTGAATGAAGAGAAATGTAAAGGTTTGAACGTAGGTCCTTTTAACCTCAAGCACGAATATTCAATGTCCGGAAAGAAACTCATTCCCGTCACCGAAGAGAGAAATTTAAGATTCATCATTAGTAACGACGTAAAATGTAGCAAGCGATGAAACGATGCTGCCATAAAAGGCAAAAAAAATGCTGTGTATGATATTCCTCACTATCTCGTACAAAGACTCACACTGTATGTTGAAGTTATACACTGCATTTGTTAGACCACATCTCGGGTATTTCGTTCAATCTGGGCTCCATATTTTAGAAAAGACGCTGTTAAATTAACAAAAGTTCCACTTAGAGCTGCCAAACTCATCCATCCGCTGCGGAATAAATCGTACGAAGACAGGCTACGTGGAGTCAATCTTTATTCGCTAGAGAAACGTCGAGTCAGAGGCGACATGATCGTAGTGTGGAAAATTATGAGAGGTAAGGAAAACGTCGACCGAGCGAGCCTTCTCACTCTAGATACGAACGGAGTGACTAGGAACAATGGATTCAAAATCGTTGGGAAATGTTTCTTATTCGATATCACGAGCATTTTCTTCAAGTATAGAGTGGTCGAAGAATGGAAAAAACGTCCAGAGGAGGTGGTAAACAGCAATACAACCGAAACGTTTAAGTTGCAGCTCGATAATTTCTACATGAATCGCCGATAAACAGCTACACCGTTCCCTTTCTGGATATTAAAAAAACAGAAATGGTACGTGAAGCTGAGACGTTCTACTTCAGATCTAATCCTCTTGTTATCAGAAGGCAACCTAGTTTGGGCCAATAGGCCTGATGTTATCTTCCTACACTAGTAAAAACATGCAAACACTATGCTCAAAAATTCCATATAAAACAATCCAGCGATCGGAGCCGAACCCAATTTTCCAAAACTAAATATAATGATTCTACTTTTCCTGCCTTTACGCCACAACACAACGATATATGGCTGGTCTGAGCATATCTGTGGTCAGTTCGTCACGGCCCTCAGACGAGTGTTTTCTGTCACTAGAGGAATCTGCTCAGCAATATGAAAGAACGCCTGATGACAGCGACTGACGTTGATGTCCGGCCACTGCGAGAATGAAAGAGGAAGTATTGGATGAGCGTGGTCGCACGTTACTGATGGAGGAGATATGAGAAGAAGAGACTGTAAACATTGGGCAAAACAAAATTACCGATTCAGCATTAGTGTACCAAGTCTGCAGGTAATAAAAAATACATGATTACATCATGAAATATTATATATTGCAATTACTAAACACTTTGTATTACAGTTTTCACTCTATCAACTCACATATTACTCAAAAATATATTTCATTATATGAGATGCTGCAATAGTAACATATCACTTCTGAATATTTTTTCCCTTCTGCTTGCAAGTTGTTTTGAAGTTACACAAAAGTTAAAATTCCCCCGTCATTCGAATATAATGAGACGTCACTCTCCTGATGGAAACGTTGTCGTGATGAACTTGACAATGAACAGCAATGTTTAAAATGTCATTGATGGAACTGAACAGCAACGGGATTTACCGAAATATTCATTCCGAGAAGTGAAATATAATTGTCCGCTACTCACTCTGCTGCATTTAACCTTACTCAGCTCTAGCCTTTTCTTAGTGATTTGATGGATGAACAGAATATATGAAAAAAAATACGCAGCAAAATGTAATGTTATATTTTTACATAACAATCAGAAGGGATATAAATTTGTAACTGAAAATATATCCTGTTTCTTATCATTTCTATGAGATATTAATTGATTTCTACATCCCAACTCCACTTGTTTTACACGTGTTTACAACTGTTAGAAGACAATAACATTCCTTTTGGTCCAAACAAGGTTGCCTTTTGAAAGCAAGAGGATTAATTCCTAAGTAGCACGTCTAAGAGCGCTGCCTGTGTCATATTTGTTTTAAAAAGATCAAGAAATAAAACACTTCAGCTATTTACAGGCGATTCATGTAGTATTTTTGAATATGTAACTTAAACCTTATGATTGTATTGCTGCTTATTACCTTCATTGGAGGTTTGTACAATCCTTCGACAGCCTTTTAACGTGAAGAAATTGACTGTGATGTCGAGTGAGATACGCTTCCAGACGGTTTTGTATCCATTATTCCTAGTCACACTTCTCGCATCTGGAGAGAAAAGGATCGCTCGGTCGACGTTTTCCTTACCCTTCATAATGTTCCACACCTCGACCATGTCACCTCTGACTTGACGTTTCTCTAGTGAATAATGGTTGAGTTCACTTAGTCGGTCTTAGTACGATTCAAAATATTTTGTTCATCGAAGGGATCAGTTTTGTACTCTACTTTGAACCATCTCTAATTTCATGACTTTGATTTTAGGATATGGAGACCAGAGTTGAACGGAATACTCGAGATGAGGTCTAGCAAATTCATTTTATAACTTATGAATACTGTGTCTGTTTTCAAACGAGATAGTGCGGGATTTCATACCTAGCATTTCATGGCCATTTTTGGCAGCATCGTTATATTGCTGGCTGCTTTTTAGCGTTACTAATGATGATACCTAAATCTCTTTTTCAGATGACAGGAATCAGTTTATTTCCGGAAAAAGAATATTCATGATGATTCAACATGTGTCTGCAATGCATGATGAAGCAAACAAAATGAATAAGTCACAAATATTTTTCATCCATAATCATCTCCATTTCCTTCAGCAATACCATGCATTTCAGGGTGGATCTTCCATAAACAGCTAGACATGTCTTGTTGATGGTCTCAAAACCTCTTTCTGTTGCTATCAATAGGTGTAACATTTATGGAAAGGAGAAGCCGTCGGCACCAGCAGAGGAAATTCACTGTTGTGTGTTCAATTGCCGCTCCGCCAGCTTCTCGCAGACGCTCTATAATTGACCGCGTTGTAGTATGTCAACGAGGTGGAAATAATGCGTTGGGGAGTCCGAACAGGGCTTTAGTACTCGAAGCTGGAAAGTGATCTTTGCAATTATACGCTTAAGGACAGACCTACAGTATTCATATATCCTACGAGATACAAAGTATAATCGTGATGAACCTCATTTAAGATATTCGTCGTTTAATTTTATAATACACGACTCCACACCTTCTTTGCATTGACATTGAACGGTGACCTGAACGTTCGTCCCTGTTAATCCGGCTACTCACCAATTGATGATCAGAGAGCTGGTTCCCATTTTCCATATTCGGAATTTAGGATGATTGCAAGGATGAATGGATGAAATATCAAGTTCCAAGAAATTGTACACGTTTTGCTTTTGTTCACTACACATTCTAAAGTAGACCACATTTCAGAGTCGCTGCATTTTCACCAACTACAAACGATATTGAACTGTAACTCTAACTCTTTTCATCCTCCCATTATTGGTCAATTGTTGGTTCATATAATTATCGTCTCAACGTTATTTTTAGCACATAAGAGCTAAGTTGTGTGAGTGTGAGCGTAGGAGTGTTTGAGGTGCGCCTTGCCGTCGGCCACCCCCTTTCTGGGGGATGCGGCATAGTGTCTGTACATCTGTAATTGCAAAACTTAATTTTGCGATACCTACAAAAAAAATCATATGTACCTCTTTTTTTCAGATGAATATAGAACTTAGCCCGAAAATTTCTTCTCAATTTGCATGGAAACTGTTTTCGTATTATTTTTTTAACCACTCGTATCATATGCTTCGCATCGGGAAGATACTCTTGCAAACATCTTCGATCCGGCCAAAACTTCAACGTGTTTTTTTATGAGACTTGTTTATTACAAGAATCATGACGTTACCATCAATGCAAAAATGTGGCAACTGAAGAATGATAATATAACTTATTATACTCCTTTACTATATGTACGTAAATGGAGAAGATTTACACCTTTTCTTTCGAAGGAAGTGGTAACCAAATTAGTATCCAAGATCCCGGGACTTTAAATTTGCACACATTTGCATATTTATATGAAGATTTTAAAGGTTGTTCATGTATATGCACCCGAAAATGAGTACCAGACAGTCATTGGTTTGTTATGTCAGCAATGAGACAGGCATGTGCCTGTCATAGAATTACAGGTTTAGCCGATATTCCCCAGACAGAGCTCCCATCTAAAAGACGTTCTTTAAAAAATGCGACTTTCCTCATGCCTTAAGAAGAGTAGCTGACATGACGTCAGTTGCCTAGTCTGCCGCAGTGGAAACAAGAGACTCCAGACTCCTCGTGAAGTAGATGACACAACCCTCGGTCGCGAATCTAGCACTAATAACTTTGAGCAACATTATCCCCTACTTTCGTATCCAACCAAGCTAGTATCATAGATACCAGGCCTTCAAAAAATGTAATCACGGACTGCCTATAGATTTAGGATTGGAATTCAATAAATGACAATGAGTTTTTATTCAGCGTAATGTTTCCTAAGGTTTGTTCTGTACATGAAAACCTTAACGATCTTCTTTAAAACTAACAATTGTTTTTTTATCTACATCCAATCTACAATCCAATGAGAACGATATTTCTATTGCTCAAACCCAGTTATCGATGGAATAAACAAATCCCGGTAATTTGCATAACATAGCAGAACACGTAATTTTAAAGTGTATACACATTCCCTCAGATATTGTTATCCAACAAAAGTACAGTATGTTATTCCTTCACGTTATTCCTTTAAGATTTAGGTTTATTGAAAGTATAACTTGCATACAAGCGTAAATGCGGAATTTTCAACGCAAAACGGAACGCTAGGCAAAATCAAGGTGGTTCTGACTTGGCCAACACCCGGCGTTAACTTGATTCGTGGAGGCTTCGAAGTCATGCAAAAGTGCTGCTGAAGAGAGAGTCGGGGTTAGAATGTTTGCAAAGAAGATTCGTCTTTCTGCTAGAGGAAATAAGGGACCTAAGCTGACAAGCTCAGAAACTAGGAAGTAGCAAAACTAGACCAAAGGGATATAACTGGACCAAATGGACCGAACATGGACCTATGATGGTGCGATGATGAACCGGATGGACGGAATCTTGACCGACGCTTTACCGGAGAGACCGAAACTGGTCAGCAGCCTGACCGAAGGGACCGAAATTGGACCGAAGTGACCAGAGGGACCAAGAGAAGTGGGTTCGTTATATGTCCGAAAATTACCATTCGTGATATACTTTGTTGTTGCATTGATCAATCCAACAATTATTGATGAATTCGCGAATTTTTTGAACAACTGATGAGCTTCTGTGCTCAAATTTTATTGCAGATAATCATGTCAATTTGGATATTATTCTTCGTAGCGTTTGCATGAACTAGATGTCCCTATAGGAATACAATTTGATTATTCTTAATGTGCCCTCCAGTGAACTTTGTTGTTATGCGCATCATGTCATAAACTCGTTTCCAAAAGTCGCCACGTCAGTGGTAGGCAACCATCATTGACGCATCAAGTCATAAACTCGTTTCAAGAAGTCGGCACGTCAGTGGTAGGCAACCATCATTGGCCCATTAACTGCTCGATTGGCCGTCAAAGCAATTTATGCCATCAATGCCCTCACGTTATCAAATGAAGCGTCGTCTAATTAAATCACCTCCTCACTTCCGACGTGAGGTTTACACACATACCCGTAATATAATTCACAATGCCTATATTGAAAACTTTGTCGGACCCATGCACAACATGCATTATTTCATCTATTCGTTCGGCCATTTTGTTGGTTTCATATTCCTGCTACATAACCTTGCGGCGGCGGTGGTGAGTGGCAGCCAACGGAACGAGGTTATGAAATGATGTCATAGGACATGCCTTTTTTGCCGTTCTGCTGATATTCCTTTGAATAATGATTTCCCACGTAGGACAAAATACCTCCAATGTGTAGCATGTTAAATCGTAAATTCATTGATGTTACCCCAAAGAGGATATTTACATTAGCATGTACTCAATCCTCTATGCCTTTCATTGGATGGGTATAACTGTTACCCTAAAGAGGATATTAACATTAGCAAGTACTCACTTCTCCTGCGATTCATTGGATGAGTATAACTGGAGAGGAGTTTTACTTGATGACCCTTTATTCAATACTCATAAATTCTTCGTAATGAGGTGAGCCGATGAGATAGTAAATAGCCAATTGATTATCAATATCAAAGTCATCATTCTTGCTTTACGATATTGATTTCCTCCGAATACATCATTCATAATATAACTCAGAATATTTGTTATAACTAAATAATGTAACATTCATGATTACAATCGAACAGTTACAGGTAAATATTGTTTGTTAGCAAACCGTCCAAAGGCAACTATTGAGGAAAACAGCAACCCCGTAGTTCTGGCTCCCTCCAGCACAAGATGTTTGGATCCGTCTCCTGATGACTCTCCTTGGGAGCCATGATTTATCGGTTTATTACTCCCCGGCACCGGGAAGGCTCATTGTGTCTCAAAGAGGGAGACCATCGTTTCCATCCAACGCCGCAAGCAATGAGACGGACTCGAGGTTATGGAACGATGACTCGTACGATATTATTCGTAACGCATGCGTTGTTGACGTACTATAGACGCCTGAACATGGGTAATATTGAGTTTTGGTTCCGATATCCCAACTTAGAGATTGAAGGTTTTAAAGCATGCATATACATTGTCTATTTCATCTATGTGTAGAAACAACAGATGTATCCATCTACATTCCTAAGAAACGTGCAATGTCAATGAAGCGAAATCGAAAACAAAACGCAAACTAATACGTCTATGGTAATTATTCATGAGCATTGATTATTTCTTCCGATAGTTTTATTGAGTTTGATTAAACCTATTCTGTATAGAATTCAGTACCACATGCTTCCGCTAACAGTCCTCTATGATTGGTCGAATATTTATTAGTCTGAAATGACAGCTCATGTCGTGAGCTCATGACATCCAAAGGTAGGCAAATGCTACCTAGCAGGCATGTTGCCATCATGTCGTGGACTCTGCCAAGCACTCCCTCTCGCCAATCAGTGGAGTAGAGACAGTGTGTCTCTTTTCATACAAGTAGATACTTGAAATCGCTTGATACAAATAACAATTGTTTCTGCAATTTATCCCAGGTTGCCACAAATACGGTTTACTGTCCTTTCGAGGAATGATATGCAGCTTTCACCTCCTATCTGTTTTTACCGATGATAATGTAACTTATTTCATTTTTTCTACAATTTTCAATTCTGTTTGATGGTACAATCGTTTTCTTAAAAAAATCCGCAGTATGCGTCTGTGTTTGTTCCCATCAACTACTTTTGTATTATATTAGCGATATATGCTAATAATAACCCGTTTTGATTATTTAGTGGCCGTCTCAAAGTTTTTTAATTTATTTTTTTATGAATCTGGAACCAACTACATCACTGGGGCTCAACGGATGGGTAATTCTTGTCTATAGTTGAACACTCAACAAATCATCTCATTGATTATTTGTCGTAACTGGTTATCAAATCTCCTAACCCTAGCTGGAAACTTGTTGATTTAAACTTGTTTATCTTTTCTTCTGTAGCTAGCTTATATTTACCGAATATTACTGAAAATTAATAGTTTCAGTATGTCTTCTAAGTAATTCTTTATGGTGGCGTTGCTTCATTTCTGTCAGTAGCGTGGTCCAGTATTCATCCCCTGTGTTGATCTTTACATGTATATTTGTATAGGTATGTATGTGCTTTAGTGTGCCTACATGTGCCTTTGGTGCATATGTGAAAGGGTATGATTGAGTATACATATGTGTATACATGGATACTGATGTGTGTATATGTGTAGTTGAATGCATGCATGCGTGTTATTTCTCCATCACCGCACTTGTCCACACCATGAGTCATCTTCTGGGCAACGCTATCAATAATTCTTGTTATGTAACTGATTGCCTAGTGTTGCAGTACCCGCTGACATACTCCAGCAATGTTCTACCTTCATCAAACAAATGAGATTCGAATCTTTCGGAGTACATTTATAGCCTACGGTCATTAAAGCCTCTGCAACTTGTCTTATAACACACTCTGCCTCTGCAACTTGTGTTATAAGACAGATCAGCAGTATGTGCTTCCACTGAATCCACAAATGACTGCATGCATGAATGGAACAGCATTGCGACGTCATATCGTAAATAACAAAGCATTGTAGTCCCATCACAGTTGCCAAGCCTGAGACTGGTAAACGGAAGTAGGCAAGCAGGAGAGGATTATCTTGAAGCCGCCAAAGACACGGTCCTCGCTTGACCAGGACACTAATTGCTTTCATAACCACTTGCAATGTTAGGACTGGTTAGCTGCCAGCTGCAAGACATACGGACTGTGTTGCACAGGTTAAGACTGGTCAGCTGCCAGTTGCACGACATACGGACTGTATTGCACAGGCTATTACACGTCAGTGGGACACGCAGGCTTGCGGGTGTGGTAGTGGAATTGTTCGTTGTAGAATAGTCCTTGAAAATTTACATTGCAAGCAAAGAAGCAAGCACGTGTTCTTTGTATGTTCGTGTGCTGAAACTTGTGGGCTATTTAATACAAGGCATTCGTCTGATGGCCTTACTGCTTTTATTTGTGAATATCTGCTTTCCTTTTTATCTCGAGTGATTGTGAAGGAGATGCTTGGTAGTTGCCTACCTTCGGCTATCGCGGCCTTTATATGTAGATTTGAAAACACTATGCTTTGCTAAACGATTTGGTTCGTTCAGAAATACGCTTGTCAGGGCTTACTGGTAATACGGTGAATTCGAAATTGACCGATTACCCAGTAACAGAGTATACGTTCTTTTCTACTTGAAAATGCCTCACAAATGAATTAATTATCTTGTTGAGAACATAGCAGACGATTTATTACCGAAGGGTATCAGCAACCCTTTTTCCATTTTCTAATGTTGAACTGCACGTCAACTTTTCACGAGGAATAAAATATTGATTTTTCTTTTTTTTTCAGTCTATCGACACATTCAGAGTTGGAAGTGTTTTTCTCGTACCAGCAGCGTTGAAGTTGCTTTGATGGGTAATATTTGTTATACGGCCTAAAATTGCATACTTCTGGTGATATCTCACAAACTCATAAGGCTATGAAATGTTTACAGTGAGAGAACTTGAATCACTCACAACCACGGAAATTTCTAATAAAATTTTGTCATAAATAGTTTCATTAATTTTTTGCTTCCTAAGACGAAGATGACGCTCATTTCAACTCACCGTTTTTACATAAAAGGTCATTGATGAACAGAATATTGTCTTGAATACTCCAATGACAATAGACATAACTTATCAAATTTCGTAATCGAGGAGTCACTAGTTCATTGTGACATTTTCTTTTGTCGTGACATAGTGAGCAACTGAGAAAAGGGAATATCTTCCAGCATTTGCCATTGATTGATGGGATCTGTAAGTGAAGTTATGCGCTTACTATCGCTTTCCGTTTATTGAGGCTACAAACAGTGGGAAACAACGTGTTCGGTGAAGCATCCTCGACAAATTAGGGATATTAAGCCTATACTACCGGTTGTTTAGTGGGAAGCTGCGCGGCTTAGAGAGGCGCAGCAGCCAGGGAAGAGAACAAGCTCCATAACAACCCCCAAGGGTCAAAGGAAATATTTACTAATTGCCGAACGGCATTTCTCGAATCATCCGGTTGAACTAAAACGAAGGATAACAAGGCAATCGAATATTCCTGTTGTGCCAGAATATCAAGGGTCACAGATAATACAATTTCGTTGAAATATTTAAAAGCTCTATCATATATATACCTAACAATGAAATGCATCTGTTCTTTGATGCACCGACGCAAAAACAATGACTGGAATCCTATTCTGAGAAATAAAGAGTTTCCCAACAGGCTCTTTCTCCGTTGAGATACGTTGTTTTGAGTGTAAGAATTGTCTTAGATGCTTTCAGTGATGATGAGGGAGGAATTGCGCTTAGATGCTTTCAGTGATGATGAGGGAGGAATTGCGCTTAGATGCTTTCAGTGATGATGAGGGAGGAATTGCGCTTAGATGCTTTCAGTGGTGATGAGGAAGGAATTGCGCTTAGTTGTTCTCAGTGGTGATGAGGGAGGAATTGCGCTTAGATGCTTTCAGTGATGATGAGGGAGGAATTGCGCTTAGATGCTTTCAGTGATGATGAGGGAGGAATTGCGCTTAGATGCTTTCAGTGGTGATGAGGGAGGAATTGCGCTTAGTTGTTTTTAGTGGTGATGAGGGAGGAATTGCGCTTAGATGCTTTCAGTGATGATGAAGGAGGAATTGCGCTAAGATGCTTTCAGTGATGACGACGGAGTAATTGCGCTTAGATGCTTTCAGTGATGATGAAGGAGGAATTGCGCTTATATGCTTTCAATGATGATGAGGGAGGAATGGCGCTTTGATGCTTTCAGTGATGATGAGGGAGGATCCCAACAGTGACGAAATGACGTCACGTGCCTTACGGCCAGTCCACTTACCCCAACTGAAGGGCACACACGAGTTTGGTGGCACCCAATCTAACTGAACAGTCTTCGGTAATAAATCACTCATTCTTTCCCTTTCTCAACTTTTTTATTTATCTTACTCATGAGAGATAATTTCCGAGATCAAAAACCTTAAATCTATTTTTTTTCAAAGTGACTCAGTATGTATGTATGTGTGTATAGACATACAGCGGTTTCCCCCTAGTAGGGAGGGTGACCAATGTAGACTGACATAGAGAGGTAGAGACGACTTATCTCCCCGCCACAAGATCGCCCTCTCCATGACTAGGCTCGAACTGGCAACATGAAGCACCAGAGGCTGACACTGCAGTAGGAAACACTGACCAATCGGTCACGGCGGCCTAAGTGATTCAGGAATAGTATTAACAGAAATATGGTATAATGTTTTTGCATACATTTTGAGACAATTGAATGAGACTTAGCGTTGTGATCAAAGAACTTTTTTTCACTGTTAGATGGATTAAAACAAAACAGTAGCTGAATAAAGATCTAGAATGCTCTCAGAACTCATCTACTGAACATACATGGTCGAAGCCATGTACTTGATCAAGTGCCATTGTTTTTTGAAGGCTACGGACCAATCACAGCCAACGGGTGCGTCTGGACAGTTGCAATTGAACATACTTACTGTTGGCTCCGACTGCAGTAAAAAGTAACTGTGAATTATATATTCTTCCATGGATGATTTGAGGATTTTAAAAAAAGAGCAACATACATCATCAAAAATTTTTACCCGTCAACATATATCCAAAAGAACTACTAGTTTGTGTGTGGCACGAATGTTACCTGAAAATTGTAATCTTGCTAGTTCTCTTGCATATTATATACAAATTAGTTTTCGGAAAAATGTGTCAATTTTCGCCTTGTAAATTTTAAGTAAGTTTCTTGTCATACATTTTTCTTCGCGGTGAAGTGTTTCGGAGATAATCGCCTTACAATTTCAGAAACTATTATACATTTATTCAAATGAAATACAAATTACGATAAATATACAAGTCTGATTTCATTTACAGTCATGACCAGAAGGCCGACACGGTTAGGAGGCCCACATCGTTAATATTAACATACAAACTTTCCGAAAATCATTTTGAAATATGCATAGCAATGCCACAGTATATTTTTTGTTAGACGTCATTACGAAACACGCCGATATACATCCAAATGACTGAGACAAATTAACGACTCATTGCCCTGAGATAAATGACATGAGGACATTTTTGCCAATATACCAGTCTTCTCGTCCTCTGTACTGCGTCGACATTCAAACAACAGTTGATCACCGCTATCTTTAACCCTCAGTCTCGGATAAATGGTACGTTGCCTTGAGCAGTCGGTCAATGCGATCATTGTTCGTAAGCCTGACATGAGCTGTCTTCCATGTACTCCAACTTCAACTTTGATAGCAGGGTCGTATTAACATGTATTTGTTTTCAAGTTGCAAAAGGAGTCTGCCATGCTATAATGTTGATTCAGTTCACGTTGTATCATGAATTGGGCTCCACTTATTCAAATTGTTTACGTACTGTATTGCCATTAGCCATGGTTTCCGTGCACACCTTATATTGAAAATGAAAGTCTGAACAGGTATTCACTGACACTAAGTTGTTATTCGCTCCGTCAAATCATTACATGTATATAATTTTTTTTTTCAATTTCTGCAAATAGCAATCCTATCTAATCATATTTCAGGAACAATGCACCATTCTCACAGGATATGAAGATAATATTGCGTCAAGAAATGGACATCGAACGTGGAATTTTTTTGTGACGGACATGGCGATCGGCTTCAAAAAGACATTCTTTTCCGTCACTTATATTCCGTAAAGTATGTACCACTTTTCATAATTGCACGAAATTAGGCCTCATTGGCTTTGGGAATTTATCTCAATTTGAGTGAATTTCAGGAAGAACCTTAACACACTGGTTTGCAAAGAACCTTAACACGCTGGTCTGCATAATCATTCCAAGCACATGACGTCTCCCTTCGTTTCTCAGACAAATTGGCTGTTCCCGCTCTCCAATTTCTGCTTCCAGGGCCTCCTCCCCCTTCTCGGGCTGCGACTCTCCAACTGGTCCCTGGAGAGTATTGGTCATCTCGACATACCAAGTTACAGGGTGCTTGGAACATGTCCTTCTTCTAGCACTTTCTATCCTCTCCACGCCTGAAAGCTGCAAGCCGGAGCAGCTTGGACAACCATGCAGGAGGTTCCTTTCCGACTTGCCTCATTTCAAAAATGTTTGCACTTGCTTTGAGCGGATGACGGTTTATGACCGGACACGTCTTGGTGACTGTACAACTAGTAGCTCGGATACTCTTAAATTACCGTTCGTGTTCGTTTACTTTTATTTTACTTCGCTTCAACTATCATATTATAATTTAAAATGATAGAATAATATATAATATTGTCTCTAAAACGGCCAGTGCTGACGAAGACGTCACGCCTCTATCATGAAATGCCTTTATTTCTACAATTATAGTTGTCAGAATACCTGATAAATTTTCAAACTATACCTCAATATGTCTTACTCCTACTGTCTTATAATCACTTGAGAAGTATGAACACACTGAAATTCCATTGAATACATTATAGCAGCGACCAATGAAACATACTATTTAATAGTATCACTCATAAATTGGTGTTCAAAATACTTCACTAGGTTATTTCTCTCCGCTTTCCGCGGGCTCCTAATCATCGTTTTCCCTGCTCGTCCCTAATCAGTTTGGACGAAGCGGCCAACGCAAGTTGCTGAGGTGAATCCGAGGATATCTCTGACTTTAGCGTTGGTATCGAAAACACAAGCCTGGGGCTCGATTCGACTCACAGCAGGGCGTGAGGGCGGCCCAGAGCGATACACTTGGGCTATTTTACGTCGCACTGTGGTGCACTGCTTCTCATAGCGTCTCACTGCAGCCCACTGCAACACATTGCAGCGAACTACGGCACACTGCGGAGCTCTACTGCACACTAGTCACATTGGGGCACACAGGGCACACTGCGACAAAGTGCGGCATGCTGTAACAGAATGTATCACACCGAATCTCTTCGGCTGACTCTTACACTCTGCGTTGCACAATAACACACTGCTTCACGGAGGTGCATTATTCTTTTCGTTTGGGCTTGTAACACATTACCTACATGTCAGTGCGAAAAGGCGAGTCTTGATATA
>SDVV010014780.1:0-14710 GCA_016164225.1 Gammarus roeselii
TTATATATATATGTATATATTTATATGTATATATATATATATATAGAAAGAAAGTTACATTTCAAATATAAGATGCCTTGTCGCGTTAAGCCGTAGCTTCTGAAGGACGCCATCTGTGGTGGCGGATTAACTTCCAAGGCCCACGACCGGCCTGAGCCACTCTAAAATATGGTGAACAGATGTGGTTCCATGACCAGCCTGAGCCACTCTAAAATATGATGAACAGAAGAGGTTCCACGACCGGCCTGAGCCACTCTAAAATATGGTGAACAGATGTGGTTCCATGACCAGCCTGAGCCACTCTAAAATATGATGAACAGATGTGGTTCCACGACCGGCCTGAGCCACTCTAAAATATGGTGAACAGATGTGGTTCCACGACCGGCCTGAGCCACTCTAAAATATGGTAAACAGATGTGGTTCCATGACCAGCCTGAGCCACTCTAAAATATGATGACCAAAAGTAGTTCTACGACCAGCCTGAGCAACTATAAAATATGGTGAACAGAAGTGGTTCCACGAGAACCTGAGTCACTCTAAAATATGATTAATAGAAGTGGTTCCACGACCAGCCTGAGCCACTCTAAAATTAGAGGCAACATTAACGATTCAGACCTACCACCTGCCGAACACTGCTGGCGGTGACCAAGGTAACTTCGGAACCAATCAAACATGGACCGGTCACACCAAAGAACGTTGCATTATTGAACAACACTCTCCTCTCCAAAACTCTCCTCTTCAACACTCTCTTCTCTCCAACACTCTCCTCTCCAACACTCTCCTCTCCAACACTCTCCTCTCCAACACTCTTCTCCCCAACACTCTCCTCTCCAACATTCTCCCCCCCAACACTCTTCTCTCCAACACTCTTCTCTCCAACACTCTCCTCTCCAACACTCTCCTCTCCAACACTCTCCTCTCCAACACTCTTCTCTCCAACACTCTCCTCTCCAACACTCTCACCTCCAACACTCTTCTCTCCAACACTCTTCTCTCCAACACTCTCCTCTCCAACACTCTCCCCTCCAACACTCTTCTCTCCAACACTCTCCTCTCCAACACTCTCCTCTCCAAAACTCTCTTCTCTCCAACACTCTCCTCTCCAACACTCTCCTCTCCAACACTATCCTCTCCAACACTCTTCTCTCCAACACTCTCCTCTCCAACACTCTCCCCTCCAACACTCTTCTCTCCAACACTCTTCTCTCCAACACTCTCCTCTCCAACACTCTCCTCTCCAACACTCTCCCCTCCAACACTCTTCTCTCCAACACTCTCCTCTCCAACACTCTCTTCTCCAACGTGTCGAATGCTTTAGCAAGATCGATGAAATTTCCAATGTCATCATGAATTTCATCGATGTCATCATGACTCCCGATGTCATCATCCCGATGTCGTCAATGCATTATACAACAGGTCAACAACTTCGAGTGCGGCATTATCAGGTGATAAATACGAAGAAAACCCGTACCGAGCGCTAGAAAATAACATGTTAGAATAAGACATTTCGTCCCCTGGTCATTTATTCCAAGGTATTATCTACATATTGCAGCCTCCACGACATGCCAGTTCAGCCGATGACGTGGATACATTTATTAACCTATTCCAGCACCCACGACCTGCCAATTCGACAACCAACGAACTGAAGACATTTCGCCCTTGAAACACGATCACAGATTTTATTACCGGCTCAGTCGTAGCAGCCGCTCATTTGTTTGGTCCTCATGTAGGACGAGGCAACTTCCTCACATTTATGCTGCATAATTTGTGGCTCTTGCAGCATGCGGGGGACGCCGGAAAAAATTGCCCCGTCCAAAGCGGGGCAATGAGGGTCATAATCATCATCTTGACATGCAAGAAGCCGTTAGATGGCAATAGGAGCGTTTGTGGAGGGTTGGTTAGGAGTCAACGAGAGGACACTGCTTCCCAACAAGGGAGTGGAGCTTTACATCAAGGGACCGCTGCTTTCCTCAACTAGGGAGTCCTGCTGCCTATTCGAGGAGAACAGCGTCCCAAAAAGGAAAGGCTGCTTCCCAACGAAACGGCGGTGTTTCTCAGCGAGGAAGCACTGCTTCACAATGAGGGAGTGGCGTTTTCCAACAAGCAAGCGTTGCTATCTAACTAGGGAGCACTGCATTCCAATGTGAGAGCGCTGCTTCCCAGCGAGGAAGCAGATCCATACAAAAGATCAGAAACAATTTGTAGTGGAGTACAAGCAACCTCTTTTCTTATATTCCATATTACTAGCACTGAATCTATGTCATAAACGCTCACACCTGGATGCAGTTGTCGATCAATACACACCTCCTTTCAAATGCTTCAACCAAACGAACGTAGCGCACATAAGTTGGGCTATTTCTTTCAAAAACAGATTGTCCGCTACTTTTCAGCGTGAGATTGAATTGTTTCGCCAGGTTAATGAGATTGGTCTGTTCTGATGGGAGTTGGTCAGTCGGGATAAGGCCTGTTCAGTCGTTACAAGGCCTGGTCATCCGTTGTGGAGCCTGTTCAGTCGTTACAGGGTCTGGTCATCCGTTGTGGGCCTGGTCAGTCGTCACAGTGCATGGCCATCCGCCATGGAGCCTGACCAGTTATCATGGGGACTGGTCAGTCGTTATGTGGCCTGGTTAGTTGCCATGGGGCTTGGTCAGTCGTTATGTGGCCTGGTTAGTTGCCATGGGGCTTGGTCAGTCGTTATGAGACATGGTTAGTTGCCATGGGGCTTGGTCAGTCGTTATGTGACATGGTTAGTTGCCATGGAACTTGTTCAGTCGGTATGTGACATGGTTAGTTGCCATGGGGCTTGTTCTGTCGTTATGTGGCCTGGTTAGTTGCCATGGGGCTTGGTCAGTCGTTATGTGGCCTGGTTAGTCATCATGGGACTTGGTCAGTCGTTAGTTGGGCCTGGTTAGTTGCCATGGGGCATGGTCAGTCGTTATGTGACATAGTTAGTTGCCATGGGGCTTGGTCAGTCGTTATGTGGCCTGGTTAGTTGCCATGGGGCTTGGTCAGTCGTTATGTGGCCTGGTTAGTTGCCATAAGGCTTGGTCAGTCGTTTTGTGGCCTGGTTAGTTGACTGGGGCTTGGTCAGTCGTTATGTGACATAATTAGTTGCCATGGGGCCTGGTCAGTCGTTATGTGGCCTGGTTAGTTGCCATGAGGCTTGGTCAGTCGTTATGCGGCCTGGTTAGTTGCCATGGGGCTTGGTTAGTCGTTATGTGGCATGGTTAGTTGCCATGGGGCTTGGTCAGTCGTTATGTGGCCTGATTAGTTGTCATGGGGCTTGGTCAGTCGTTATGTGGCCTGGTTAGTTGTCATGGGGCTTGGTCAGTCGTTATGTGGCTTGGTTAGTTGCCATGGGGCATGGTCAGTCGTTATGTGACCTGGTTAGTTGCCATGTGGCTTGGTCAGTCGTTATGTGGCCTGGTTAGTTGCCAGGGGACTTGGTCAGTCTTTATGTGGCCTGGTTAGTTGCCATGGGGCCTGGTCAGTCGTTATGTGGCCTGGTTAGTTGCCATGGGGCTTGGTAAGTCGTCATGTGACCTGGTTAGTTGCCATGGGGCTTGGTCAGTCGTTATGTGGCCTGGTTAGTTGCCATAAGGCTTGGTCAGTCGTTATGTGGCCTGGTTAGTTGACTGGTGCTTGGTCAGTCGTTATGTGACATAATTAGTTGCCATGGAGCCTGGTCTGTCGTTATGTGGCCTGGTTAGTTGCCATGGGGCTTGGTCAGTCATTTTGTGGCCTGGTTAGTTGCCATGTGGCTTGGTCAGTCGTTATGTGGCCTGGTTAGTTGCCATGTGGCTTGGTCAGTCGTTATGTGGCCTGGTTAGTTGACTGGGGCTTGGTCAGTCGTTTTGTAGCCTGGTTAGTTGCCATGTGGCTTGGTCAGTCGTTATGTGGCCTGGTTAGTTGTCATGAGGCTTGGTCAGTCGTTATGTGGCCTGGTTAGTTGACTAGGGCTTGGTCAGTCGTTATGTGACATGGTTAGTTGCCATGGGTCTTGGTCAGTCGTTATGCGGCCTGGTTTGTTGCCATGGGGCTTGGTTAGTCGTTATGTGGCATGGTTAGTTGCCATGGGGCTTGGTCAGTCATTATGTGGCCTGGTTAGTTGCCATGGGGCTTGGTCAGTCGTTATGTAGCCTGGTTAGTTGTCATGGGGCTTGGTCAGTCGTTATGTGGCTTGGTTAGTTGCCATGGGGCATGGTCAGTCGTTATGTGACTTGGTTAGTTGCCATGGGGCTTGGTCAGTCGTTATGTGGCCTGGTTAGTTGCCGGGGGACTTGGTCAGTCGTTATGTGGCCTGGTTAGTTGCCATGGGGCCTGGTCAGTCGTTATGTGGCCTGGTTAGTAGCCATGGGGCTTGGAAAGTCGTTATGTGGCCTGGTTAGTTGCCATGGGGATTGGTCAGTCGTTATGTGGCCTGGTTAGTTGCCATAAGGCTTGTTCAGTCGTTATGTGGCCTGGTTAGTTGACTGGGGCTTGGTCAGTCGTTATGTGACATGGTTAGTTGCCATGGGGCCTGGTTAGTCGTTATGTGGCCTGGTTAGTTGCCATGGGGCTTGGTCAGTCATTTTGTGACCTGGTTAGTTGCCATGTGGCTTGGTCAGTCGTTATGTGGCCTGGTTAGTTGCCATGTGGCTTGGTCAGTCGTTATGTGGCCTGGTTAGTTGACTGGGGCTTGATCAGTCGTTATGTGACCTGGTTAGTTGCCATGGGGCTTGGTCAGTCGTTATGTGACCTGGTTAGTTGCCATGGGGCTTGATCAGTCGTTATGTGGCCTGATTAGTTGCCATGGGGCTTGGTCAGTCGTTATGTGGCCTGGTTAGTTGTCATGGGGCTTGGTCAGTCGTTATGTTACATGGTTAGTGGCCATGGGGCCTGGTCAGTCGTTATGTGGCCTGGTTAGTTGCCATGGGGCTTGGTCAGTCATTATGTGACCTGGTTAGTTGCCATGTGGCTTGGTCAGTCGTTATGTGACCTGGTTAGTTGCCATGGGGCTTGGTCAGTCGTTATGTGACATGTTCATCTGTTGTGGGGCCTGGTCAGTCATTATATGGGAAGCAGTGTTTTTTTCTGTGCATGTGCTACATCACATGCAACTACGCAGTTAGGTTCGAAACTTGTGTTTTCTTATGTCAAACATTATGTGAGGAAATGTAATATACAACCTCACGTTTGGCATTTTCCACTCTAAGGTGCCATATTAGATATCAGTTCAAACAGTACAATGTCATGATCGAGTAAATGCATGTTGACCTTACTTATTTTACTTTTATTTTATTTAAATCATTAGTCCAGGAGAACCGTTTTAATCTGGCATGACATATTGGCAAATGGAGAATAGAAAATGTCCTCCAACAATGTCCATCGGTTGGTGTAAGTGGGGGTGGATTTACTATTGACATTAGTTAAAAGTTAATATCTATTTAGCAATGGTTATATTCAGAACAGCTCACGCTGATGAAGACTTGTTGCATATTATCAGGGTATTATGATGGTTCGGTAATGTCAACCTGTCATTTTATAAATATTAAATTAAATCCTTTAAAAATCCTGAAGAACCTGGTCTGCTATTAAGGGACCTTTTCAGTTGTTTCACGTTTGTTCAGTCGGACACCATGCATAAGGACCTTAAAAGTGTTTATCTACTAGCGAGCCTATAACTAACTTAAACATGAGGCGGACATTAAAACGGCTCCTTCAAACGTGAGTTGGGGAAATAAAACGAGGCGTGAGCCGGCGACGCTTCAAAGAAAACGTGAAAAGAAATAAATGGGACCATAGGATATCCTCTTAGCCGACATCACGAAGACACGTCCCTTCTAAGATGGTTGAGTTGCGTTCAGTTTCTTCACCAGCGCTTGGACCCTTGCAGCTCACGTGGAAAGTGGCGCCCGTAATCTAAAACCATGGAGCGAATCCTGTTTGTTAATAGTCGCTGAAACGAGATTCTACCAGGCACTGTACCAATTCCAGCCACAGCAGAAACAGGGCAGCTCTGTTCTTGGACGGCCTTCTGATTAGAGAAGAAGGATGAATCTCCATCACGGTTAGGGAAGTGATGGCAGGGAAGAATGATGAATCTCCATCACGGCTAGGGAAGCGATGGCAGGAAGAATGGTGAAGCTCCACCACGGGTAGGGTAGCGATGGCAGAGGAAAATGATAGAGTTTCATCACAAGTAGGGAAGCGATGACAGGGAAGAATGATGGAGCTTCATCACGGGTAGGGAAGCGATAACAGAGAAGAATGATGGAGCTCCATCACGCGTAAGGAGACGGTAGCATGGGAGAATGATGGACCTCCACCTCTGGGAGGAAGAGGATACCATGAGAAAATAATGGATGGCATAGGAGAATGGTGGAGCTCCATCACGAGTAGGGAGCTGATGGCACGGGAGTGTAGTAGAGCTCAACCTCTGGGAGTAAGACGATGGCATGGGAGAATGATGAATGGCTTAGGAAAATGATGAAGCTCCATTACGGGGAGGGAGACGAAAGCATGGGAGAGTGGTGGAGCTCCCCCTCGGGGAGGAAGACGAAGGCATGGGAGAGTGGTGGAGCTCCACCTCAGGGAGGAAGACGAAGGCATGGGAGAGTGGTGGAGCTCCAGCTCAGAGAGGAAGACGATGGCATGGGAGAGTGGTGGAGCTCCACCTCAGGGAGGGAGACGAAGGCATGGGAGAGTGGTGGAGCTCCACCTCGGGGAGGAAGACGAAGGCATGGGAGAGTGGTGGAGCTCCACCTCTGGGAGGGAGACGAAGGCATGGGAGAGTGGTGAAGCTCCACCTCGGGGAGGAAGACGAAGGCATGGGAGAGTGGTGGAGCTCCGCCTCAGGGAGGAAGACGATGGCATGGGAGAAGGATGCAGCTCCACCTCAGGGAGGAAGACGATGGCATGGTAGTAGGATGCAGCTCCACCTCTGGGAGGGAGACGAAGGCATGGGAGAAGGATGCAGCTCCACCTCAGGGAGGAAGACGATGGCATGGGAGTAGGATGCAGCTCCACCTCTGGGAGGGAGACGAAGGCATGGGAGTAGGATGCAGCTCCACCTCAGGGAGGAAGACGATGGCATGGGAGTAGGATACAGCTACAGCTCTGGGAGGGAGACGAAGGCATGGGAGTAGGATGCAGCTCCACCTCAGGGAGGAAGACGATGGCATGGGAGTAGGATGCAGCTCCAGCTCTGGGAGGGAGACGATGGCATGGGAGAAGGATGCAGCTCCAGCTCAGTTTGGGTTTAATGTTTGTTGTTGTCTTCGTACACTTGTAAGCCTCGGGGAGTGAGACGATAGCTAGGGAGAATGCTTAAGTTCCATCACGGGGAGGGAAACGATGGCATGAGAGAACAATGGATGGCAGAAGAAAATGCTGAAGCTCCATCATAGGGAAGGAGACGATGGCATGGGAGTCTGGTGGAACTCCATCACTGGAAGTGAGATAATGGCATGGGAGAATGGTGGAGCTCCATCACTGGAAGTGAGATAATGGCATGGGAGAATGTTGGAGCTCCATCTCTGGAAGTGATATAATGGCATGGGAGTCTGGTGGAGCTCCATCACTGAAAGTGAGATAATGGCATGGGAGAATGGTGGAGCTCCATCTCTGGAAGTGAGATAATGGCATGGGAGTCTGGTGGAGCTCCATCTCTGGAAGTGATATAATGGAATGGGAGAACGGTGGAGCTCCACCTCTGAAAGTGAGGTAATGACATGGGAGAATGGTGGAGCTCCATCTCTGGAAGTGAGATAATGGCATGGGAGTCTGGTGGAGCTCCATCTCTGGAAGTGATATAATGGAATGGGAGAACGGTGGAGCTCCACCTCTGAAAGTGAGGTAATGACATGGGAGAATGGTGGAGCTCCATCTCTGGAAGTGAGATAATGGCATGGGAGTCTGGTGGAGCTCCATCTCTGGAAGTGATATAATGGAATGGGAGAACGGTGGAGCTCCACCTCTGAAAGTGAGGTAATGGCATGGGAGAATGGTGGAGCTCCATCTCTGAAAGTGAGATAATGGCATGGGAGTCTGGTGGAGCTCCATCTCTGAAAGTGAGATAATGGCATGGGAGAACGGTATTGCTCCACCTCTGGAAGGGAGACGGTGGCATGGGAGAATGATGGAGCTCCATCTCTAGAAGTGACACGATGGCAGGAAAGAAGGATGGATCTCCACCCCGAGGTGATAGACGTTGGCAGGGGATAATGATAAAATTCCATCATGAGAGGGATATACCCTGCCGAAGAAGAATGATGGTGCTCCATCACGGAGAAAGAACGTGGAAGGTGGTACTTTATACCCTGAGAAAGAGTTGAGTGGAAATAAAATAACAACAATTACTGAAAAGATTTCTGAGTTAAATTCGAAATTTTTAGCAAAGAAGTATTGTTGTAGCGCTGTTCTCTCCACCGAGGTGCCTTATGGCAGGATCGGCATCCATATAATACGACAGTAAAAATAATTTCCATCTGATGACCTTGAACGAAGGTTACACGATTCATACCTTGTCAGAATAAGAGGCTGGCCCCTCTCATTCAGTACGGGATACATTTTTCATCGCATAGATGCTTTATTTTCATCAACAGCGCCACCGGACTTGCAGAACACGTGAAAGACGCTAGGCTACAGCTCGGTCATCGGCCTGGTCTCCTACGGTGCACATGGCAGCCGCCGCGCGTCAGTGTTCCTGGGAATGGCTGGCTCATGGTTCAGTGAAATATATTGTCAGAATACGTGCGTATTGTCATAGATATAGTTGTTTTAATTGATTGATATACTTCTCCCCTCTCTCCTCTATGCTGCTAATTAATGTGAAACAAAATCCTGTTCATCATAGCTACGAATATTCTTTAGCACCAGGATTATAAATCGAACTCAAACAAATTCATTCATCGCTGTTTAATATTTTTGGAAAACAAGAAAAATGAAAACGAATTGCTGTGTAGCCTTACCTTGTCAAAGCCTACGTCCGGCCAGACTGACGACGTTAAGATCGTGAGCTGGTGAATCATTGTTTTGACCACACATTTCAGTGGACCATGATGCGGTTCACGGTAGGGTTGAGGGGAAAGTATTAACAGGGGAGGGGCGTGAGGTGCCCACTACGCCGATGACGTAAGCAAGAGAGTTCTAGTCCCTACATTTTCTGCTACTTTGTCAATTGATGATGTAAAAAAATGATTTAGCCCCATCCACTGCAGCTATCATTGTTACTATGCCTAGGTCTGAGCCAATGCCCGCAGATGTCTCTTGTATCGAGTTTGGCTCCGGCAGAGAACAAGACATTGGCTGCACAAGCGCCAGAGGGAATTGTATATGTAAGGAGGCAGGGCAAGGGAAGGACGTAAAAGGGGCGAGAGAGAGGCGAAAGAAGAGTGAGAGAGGGGTGTGAGAGAAGGGCAAAGGAAGACCGTTGGAAAGGCAAAGGAAGGAACGAGAGAGGGGGACGGAGGGACATGGAAAGGGCGATGAAGAGTCAAAGGATGGGAGAAAAAGGGGAGGGGCGATAGAAAAGTGAGGAAAGGGCGAGGTAGTGGAGGGAGAGGGGCGAGGGAGGGTCAAGAGATGGACGAGAGCGAGGCGAGAGAGGCAAGGGAGGGGTGAGGAAGGGCAAGGGAGTGAGGGCAGGTTGATGGAAGAATATGGACGGGTAAGGTAGGGGCGAGGTTGAAGCCTTGGAGGGGTGCTTATATTGAAATAGTAGGAGGAAAGGTAAGTTTCCGGGCCAGTTATGGAAGGTCTTAGTGGCATAGCACATTGCACGATGTGGAAAGTTACTAGCAAAACCATTATAACACCACTTTCAATCTAGTGACACAAATAACATATTTATAGCTAAAGGTAAATATTGTTAAGTTGTATACCAAGTCGAACACCAATTGAAATGATCGGTATTAGTCGTGCTTGGTTAGTTTACCAAGAAACACTGTTTACATGACGGTTTATTCTGACTGCTGCTAGAGCACAGTTGAGAAATGCCTCCTCCCCTCCCCTCCCCCCTCACCCCACAACTCCCTCCTGCCCCTCCTCAAATTTAACCAGACGTAAGAATGTGTTAACTTAGGAAGGATTTCCCTCGAAGCGAGTCCCTAGAATTTGGCGAATATTCTTTTCAGAAAAACACAGCGAAGAAGAAAAACGTGAGAATGACTCCTGCTTTATGTTGAGTGGGCGTGCTGCCTTCTCATCATAATTTTCAAGTCAATATCTTCTCGGGCATGTCTCGTGAGCTCTGATTTGAAGGATTCCATGAGGGAAGAGTCCATTCCCCACATGTTTCTACTACCGGGGGAATTTTGAAAAGTACTTCGGCCAAGTTCAAGAGACTTGCTGGGTTGGAAACATTTCCCAAGTTCAGACACATTTTTCCTTCTGATATTGTTAGAAGAGGGTCAGGGGAAGGAGTGGTGGGGTAGGGGCTGGAGCTGCAAGGCCGGAGCCTGAATATGAAGGGTCAGGGGAAGGAGTGGTGGGGTGGGGGCTGGAGCTGCATGACCGGAGCCTGAATATGAAGGGTCAGAGGAAGGAGTGGTGGGGTGGGGGCTGGAGCTGCAAGGCCGGAGCCTGAATATGAGTTTGTACTATTGGTTACAAAGATAGAGACCTAATTTTTAATTTCGCGTTTTGTTCACGATATCCCTGCACCGAGATTGCCTGCCTTATAATATATATTTACACATTTGCATTTCCTCCAGACATTTGGCTACAAACATTCAACCATAAACACTTAGATAACTGCAGGCAATTGGACTTTAAATGAAGTTTAAATAAAATGCAAAATTAAAAATAAGGTCTCTATCTTTGTAACCGATAGAACATAAAATACAGCTCTACATGGACATTTTTTTTTATTAAATTGGCTTAGCAGGTCCAAACTTTTTATTGAAATTAATTATTGACTTCTTTTGGAAGTTAATCAGAAGTAAATTTATCTGAAAATATTTTTGTGTAACAAAATTGTGTCTCCTTTTCTGTGTCACTGGATGGGGTTCTCTTTTCTATGTCAGTAGATTCTGTCCTCTCTTCTGTGTCACTAGATTGTGTTCCCTCTCTGTGTCACTTGATTGTGTCCCTATTCTGTGTCACTAGTTTGTGTACCCTTTTTTGCGTCACTAGATTGTGTCCCCTTTCATCTGCAAACACTGACCCGGTAACGTATTTTTCCAGCAATCATTCCTCTACAAGCCCACGCTTTCCCTTTCCATTTCCACTCTCCTTTGCCCCACAGATGGCGCTGGATGAAAGACTACTCCTGACATGACAAACGGCCCAGTGACAGAATCAGAGAGTTTGGACAGAGCAATCATTAGCCGCAATGGCTGCCCGCTCAGATGTGGCCCCATCTATGTTGATGAGTTGCAGCAGTCCTCATCTGGGATTTCTTTTTTGTATCCATGGGAAGATGCCTCCACCATTTATCTGGGATTTGTTTCACTCAATATGAACTGTAAGCAACAAACAGTTGTTTACAGTTGATATCGCCTCGAGTCAGTATCAGTATCGTCTGTACTAAATTGATGTTAGTGCGTTGCTCAAACATCTATATTTTCCTATTATTGTTTGTTCCTGGCCCAGTACGCTATACCAGTGCGCTGCGTTAGAAACACCGCCTTAGTATGTAAAGTAATATATAAATGATATATATTTACAGATTTAGAAATCCTGAATAATCATGAATGATGATTAGTACTTGAACTCAGAGGCCCGCCTACATGTGTGAGGCGTGTCAGTGAGGGCGCTGAGGCCGGCGTCCTGGACACCGGCTCAGCGAAACTTTCTTAGCCCCCTCTGTTTCCTACTCTCACTAGTGGGAAGGTGTCGTGCGTCGCCTCTGTGGTGTTCAAGAGGACACAGACTTTTGGCAAACCGACACTTCTAGACATCAGAGCCACATCATTTACCCTTGTATTTCAAAGGGAAAGTGAACGATCACTTGCCTTCCCCTCCTACACAACACCAAGCTAACTCTGGTCCTAACACTTACCCTTGCTAGCATGAGGGACATGAACACAGTGCTCTCGTGTGCTCAATAGCATAATTATGTAACACGGATTGCAACGAACCAACTGCCACACAACTCACACGGTTGATGCATATCAGCAATCACACTCTCCACCCCACGCCCCTAAGCCGGTCACCTCTCCCCTTAGCATCCCTTCATGCTCGTGTCGGGAGGTATTTCAGGTTTCGGACGGTGATATGGCCTCAGTTTTCACCGTCGTAGGTGGAAATCGAGACTAAGCAACAACAATAATAAGATGTAATACATTTGTATAATGCAAAATTTCTCAATGTAATATTATTATTATTTGTTTCTCTGCTACTGATTAGCTCTTAAACAATTGTACGTCTTCCTCCTGGTGGATGCCATCAAGTCTCGCGTTCAAGGGAGAAAATTAGTGTGAGCTTTTCAATTTTGTTTTTCCTTTTTAAATGACGGGAAATTATTCTAATGAATGAATATTTGTGAAGTTTACCCCGCTGATCATTCCTATCCGACACAACAGATACAAGAAAGACGACCAACATCCATCACGGGTTACATAAACTTCTTCATAAACAAAGAAAAGGAGAAGGATCATGAGTTATTTAGTTATTCCACGAGCGCGTCTCAGAAGACGTTGTTTGGTGCTGTTCCGCAACCACATTCAATTAAATTGGGAATCACGAAACTTCAATACCAGGCGTGCGCTTTTGGACGATGGTCGAAACGCAGGCGTGCACTCTGAAATGGCGTGGCAAATGTCAGTAAATGTATTCAAACTCATGCTTTCAGTGTTTCCCCAACTAGGCAAGTCTAATGTTATCATCTCTCCCTAATACGCTTTTCAATTGCTCATTCATGGCGTAATGTCTGTTCCACCCAGCTGAGCCATCAGCAGTTCTGACCCCCGAAACCATCAGCTGTTCCGCCCCGCTAAGCCATCAGCAGTTCTGCCCCCCGAAACCATCAGCTGTTTCGCCCCGCTAAGCCATCAGCAGTTCTGCCCCCCGAAACCATCAGCTGTTTCTCCCCGCTAAGCCATCAGCAGTTCTGCCCCCCGAAACCATCAGCTGTTTCGCCCCGCTAAGCCATCAGCAGTTCTGCCCCCGGAAACCATCAGCTGTTCCGCCCCGTTAAGCCATCAGCTGTTCCGCCCCGTGAAATCATCAGCTGTTCCGCCCCGCTAAGCCATCAGCTGTTCCGCCCCGTGAAACCATCAGCTGTTCCGCCCCGCTAAGCCATCAGCTGTTCCACCCCCTGAAACCATCATCTGTTCGACCCCGCTAAGCCATCAGCTGTTCCGCCCCGTGAAACCATCAGCTGTTCCGCCCCGTTAAGCCATCAGCTGTTTCGCCCACTGAAACCATCATCTGTTCCGCCCCGCTAAGCCATCAGCTGTTCCGCCCCGTGAAACCATCAGCTCTTCCACCCCGTTAAGCCATCAGCTGTTCGCCGCCCCGTGAAACCATCAGCTCTTCCACCCCGTTAAGCCATCAGCTGTTCCTACACGCTAAATCTTCAGCTATTCCGCCACGCTAAACCTTCAGCTGTTCCGATACGTTAAATCTTCAGCTGATCCTTCCCGCAAAACCGTCTACTGTTCCCCTTTAATTAAACGACGCAAAAATTTCTATCATTAATTTTGTTGCTGCTCCATTGCTACCCACAACCTAATTTTTCTCTTCTTCCCGTATTTTCTTCTCCTGATGCTCTTATTTTTGTCGTCGCGCCTCAGCTTTCTCCCGCCACGCACATCCCTAAAGTTTAAACTCTATTTTTCTTGTAGGGGGTATCATCGCCTTCCCTGCCAACTTTGACCACAAGGGGGAGTCTTATCTGCTGCACCACCCTCAATAACATTGTATTGTAGGGCCTTGTATTTCTTCTTCAATGCACAGATAGTCAATGGTGTGGTTTTTGTAGTGTTGTATATTCCCCATTCAGGAGGCACGGGAAGTGGGTGGTACACATGAGTGGTACACAGTAGCGCGTCGGGCTCTCCTCACTACATACGTCCATTGGGAGCTGGAGGTTGTAGGTTCGCGTCTACCTGACCCCAAGTGAGACATTCTGGCCGGTCATTTAATTCGTTGAAAGGCCAGCCCATAAACGCCGTGAGTTAAAAAAAATGGTAATCAGGTTGCAGCTAAGCTGCAACCCACTGTATAAGCGAAAGATCTACATATTACAAAAAAATACATCTTAACTGTTTTACGACAATATCTATGGCATATCACAATATCATATTTATAGAGTGGCATCGTATAGAGACGGCGTTCAGCCCAGTATGGAAACAACAGAGTAGTATTGTTGTAATCGTTTGCCCCATCTGGCCAGCTGGTAAGAGGGTCTTTACCTCCAAAGGTAGCATGTGCGTTCCATTTTCCCATGTTATTTATTACAATTTCGCGGATATGAAAGCATATTTGACAATCACAAACACATGGTGCCCGCTGTACTCTCACGAGCACATGGTGCCCGCTGTACTCTCACGAGCACATGGTGCCCGCTGTACTCTCACGAGCACATGGTGCCCGCTGTACTCTCACGAGCACATGGTGCCCGCTGTACTCTCACGAGCACATGGCGCCCGCTGTACTCTCACCAGCACATGGTTCCCGCTGTACTCTCACCAGCACATGGTGCCCGCTGTACTCTCCCCAGCGCATGGTGCCCGCTGTACTCTCACCAGCACATGGTGCCCGCTGTACTCTCACCAGCACATAG
>SDVV010014781.1:0-14710 GCA_016164225.1 Gammarus roeselii
CTTCTGCAATATGAACGAAAGTTCCAAAGCACTCTAGCTGCACGATATTAAGAAGCACACCTCAACAGTCAGCCGCTCATCTCAAGTCACTAGCACGCCTAAGCAGTAAAAAGCATACTTCAACAGTCAGGCTCACCTAATCAGTAAGGAGCACACCTCAACAGTCAGTAGCACACCTCAACAGTAAGGAGCACATTCCAAGAGTCAGTTGCACACCTCAACCATAAGAAGCAAACCCCAAAAGTCAGTAGCACACCTCAACTGTCAGGCTCACCTAAACAGTAAGGAGCACACCTCAACAGTCAGACTCACTTAAACAGTAAGGAGCACACCTCAACAGTCAGACTCACCTAAACAGTAAGGAGCACACCTCAACAGTCAGTAGCACACCTCAACAGTAAGGAGCACATTTCAAGAGTCAGTTGCACACCTCAACCATAAGAGGCAAACCCCAAAAGTCAGTAGCACACCTCAACTGTCAGGCTCACCTAAACAGTAAGGAGCACGCCTCAACAGTCAGACTCACCTAAACAGTAAGGAGCACACCTCAACTGTCAGACTCACCTAAACAGTAAGGAGCACACCTCAACAGTCAGTAGCACACCTCAACAGTAAGGAGCACATTCCAAGAGTCAGTAGCACACCTCAACTGTAAGAAGCACACCTCAACAGTCAGCAGCACACCTCAACAGTAAGGAGCACACCTCAACAGTCAGAGCATACTTCAACCGTAAGAAGCACACCTCAAAAGTCAGTATCACAACTCAACAGTAAGAAGCATACCTAAACAGTCACTAGCACACCACAACAGTCAGTAGCACACCTCAACCGTAAGAAGCACACCTCAACAGTCAGTAGCACACCTGAACAGTCAGAAGCACACCTCTATAGTAAGGAGCACTCCTCAACAGTAAGGAGCACACCTCAACAGTCAGTAGCACACCTCAGCAGTCAGTAGCACACCTCAACAGTAAGAAGCACACCTCAACAGTCAGAAGCACACCTCAACAGTCAGTAGCACACCTCTATAGTAAGGAGCACACCTCAACAGTAAGGAGCACACCTCAACAGTCAGTAGCACACCACAGCAGTAAGGAGCACACCTCAACAGTCAGTAGCACACCTCAACTGTCACTAGCACACCTCAAC
Organism: Gammarus roeselii; assembly: GCA_016164225.1. Classification (NCBI taxonomy): domain Eukaryota; kingdom Metazoa; phylum Arthropoda; class Malacostraca; order Amphipoda; family Gammaridae; genus Gammarus; species Gammarus roeselii. The sequence goes on from SDVV010014781.1 coordinate 1,150, forward strand.
AGTCACTAGCACATCTCAACCGTAAGGAGCACACCTCAATATTAAGGAGCACACCTCAACAGTCAGTAGCACACCTCAACAGTCACTAGCACACCTCAACCGTATGGAGCACACCTCAACAGTCAGTAGCACACCTCAACAGTCAGTTGCACACCTCAACGGTCACTAGCACACCTAAACAGTCACTAGCGCATCTCAATCGTAAGGAGCACACCTCAATATTAAGAAGCACACCTCAACAGTCAGTAGCACACTTCAACAGTCACTAGCACACCTCAACCGTAAGGAGCACACCTCAACAGTCAGTAGCACACCTCAACAGTCACTAGCACACCTCAACCGTAAGGAGCACACCTCAACAGTCAGCAGCACACCTCAACAGTCAGTTGCACACCTCAACAGTCAGTATCACACCTCAACAGTCAGTAGCACACCTCTATAGAAAGGAGCACACCTCAATAGTAAGGGGCACTTCAACATTCAGTAGCACACCTCAACAGTAACAAGCACACCTCAACACTAAGGAGCACACCTCAACAGTCAGTAGCACACCTCAACTGTCACTAGCACACCTGAACAGTCACTAGCACATCTCAACCGTAAGGAGCACACCTCAATATTAAGAAGCACACCTCAACAGTCAGTAGCACACCTCAACAGTCACTAGCACACCTCAACAGTCACTAGCACACCTCAACAGTCAGCAGCTCATCTCAACAGTCACTAGCACGCCTAAGCAGTAAAAAGCATACCTCAACAGTCAGGTCACCTAACCAGTAAGGAGCACACCTCAACAGTCAGTAGCACACCTCAACAGTAAGGAGCACATTTCAAGAGTCAGTAGCACACCTCAACCGTAAGAAGCAAACCCCAACAGTCAGTAGCACACCTCAACCGTAAGGAGTACACCTCATCAGTCAGTAGCACACCTCAACTGTAAGAGGCACACCTCAGCAGTCAGTAGCACACCTCAACAGTCAGTAGCACGCCTCAACCGTAAGAAGCACACCTCAACAGTCAGAAGCACGCCTAAACGTAAGAAGCACACCTCAACAGTCAGTAACATACTTCAATCGTAAGAAGCACACCTCAACAGTTAGTAGCCTACCTCAACAGTCAGTAGCACACCTCAACCGTAAGAAGCACACCTCAACAGTCAGAAGCACGCCTAAACGTAAGAAGCACTTCTCAACAGCCAGTAACACACTTCAATCGTAAGAAGCACACCTCAACAGTCAGTAGCCAACTTCAACAGTCAGTAGCACACCTCAACCGTAAGAAGCACATCTCAACAGTCAGTAGCACACCTCAACAGTCAGTAGCACACCTCAACAGTCACTAGCTCACCACAACAGTCAGTAGCATACCTCAACCGTAAGAAGCACACATTAACAGATTAACAGTTAGTAGCATGCCTAAGCCGTAAGAAGCACACCTCAACAGTCAGTAGCACGCCTAAACGTAAGAAGCACTTCTCAATAGCCAGTAACACGCTTCAATCGTAAGAAGCACACCTCAACAGTCAGTAGCACACCTCAACAGTCACTAGCACACCGCAACAGTCAGTAGCACACCTCAACCGTAAGAAGCACACATTAACAGTTAGTAGCCCACCTCAAGAGTCAGTAGCACACCTTATCAGTCACTTGCACACCTAAACAGTCAGTAGCACACCTCATCAGTAAGGAGCACACTTCAACAGTCAGAAGCACACCTCAAAAGTTAGTAGCAGACCTCAACAGTAAGGAACACACCTCAACAGTAAGGAGCCCACCTCAACAGTCAGTAGCACACTCAACAGTCAGTAGCACACCTCAACTGTCACTAGCACACCTCAACAGTCACTAACACACCTCAACCGTAAGAAGCACACCTCGACAGTAAGGAGCACACCTCAACAGTCAGTAGCACACCTCAACAGTCACTAGCACACCACAACAGTCAGTAGCACACCTCAACCGTAAGAAGCACACCTCAACAGTCAGTAGCACACCTCAACAGTCACTAGCACTCCTCAACAGTCACTATCACACCTCAACAGTCAGTAGCACACCTCAATAGTAAAGAGCACACCTTAACAGTCAGTAGCACACCTCAACCGTAAGAAGCACACCTCAACAGTCAGTAGCTCGTCTAAACGTAAGAAGCACACCTCAACAGTCAGTAACACATTTCAACCGTAGGAAGCACACCTCAACAGTCAGTAGCCCACCACAACAGTCAGTAGCACACCTCAGCAGTCATTTGCCGACCTAAACAGTCAGTAGCACACCTCAACAGTAAGGAGCACACCTCAACAGTCAGTAGCTCGCCTAAACGTAAGAAGCACACCTCAACAGTCAGTAACACATTTCAACCGTAGGAAGCACATCTCAACAGTCAGTAGCCCACCACAACAGTCAGTAGCACACCTCAGCAGTCATTTGCAGACCTAAACAGTCAGTAGCACACCTCAACAGTAAGGAGCACACCTCAACAGTCAGCAGCACACCTCAACAGTTAGTAGCACACCTCAACAGTAAGGAGCACACCTCAACAGTAAGAAGCACACCTCAACAGTCAGTAGCACACCACAACACTAAGGAGCACACCTCAACAGTCAGTAGTACACCTCAACAGTCACTAGCACACCTCAACCGTAAGGAGCACACTTCAACAGTAAGGAGCACACCTCAGCAGTCAGTATCACACCTCAACAGTCAGTAGCACACCTCAATACTAAGGAGCACACCTCAACAGTCAGTAGCACTCCTCAACAATCAGTAGCACACCTCACCAGTCCCTAGCACACCTGAACAGTCACTAGCACACCTCAACAGTCACTAGCAAACCTTAACCGTTAGAAGCACACCTCAACAGTAAGAATCACACCTCAACAGTCAGTAGCACACCTCAACAGTCACTAGCACACCTCAACCGAAAGGAGCACTCCTCAACAGTCAGTAGCACACCTCAACCGAAAGGAGCACACCTCAACAGTCAATAGCACACCTCAACAGTCAGTAGCACACCTCAACAGTCACTAGCACACCTCAACCGTATGAAGCACACCGCCACATTCAGTAGCACACCTCAACAGTCAGTAGCACACCTCAACAGTAAGGAGCACACCTCAACAGTCAGTAGCACACCTCAGCAGTCACTAGCACACCTCAACAGTCACTAGCACACTTCAACCGTAAGAACCACACCTCAACAGTCAGTAGCACACCTCAACAGTCACTCGCACACCTCAACCGTAAGGAGCACACCTCAACAGTAAGAAGCACACCTCAACAGTCAGAGCACACTTCAACAGTCACTAGCACATCCAACTGTAAGGAGCACACCTCAACAGTCAGTAGCACACCTCAACAGTCAGTAGCACACCTCAACAGTCACTAGCACACCTCAACCGTAAGAAGACCACCTCAACAGTAAGGAGCACACCTCAACAGTGAGTAGCACACCTCAACAGTCACTAGCACACCTCAATCGTAAGGAGCACACCTCAACAGTCAATAGCACACCTCATCAATCAGTATCACACCTCAACAGTCACTAGCACACCTAAACAGTCACTAGCACGCCTCAAAAGTCAGTAGTACACCTTAACAGTCACTGGCACACCCCAACAGTCACTAGCACAACTCACCCGTAAGGAGCACACCTCAACAGTAAGAAGCACACGTCAACAGTCAGTAGCACACATCAACAGGCACTAGCACATCTAACCGTAAGGAGCACACCTCAACAGTCAGTAGCACACCTCAACAGTCAGTAGCACACCTCAACAGTCACTAGCACACCTCAACCGTAAGGGGCACATCTCAACAGTCAGTAGCACACCTCAACAGTCAGTAGCACACCTTTTCAGTCACTAGCACACCTAAACAGTCACTAGCACACCTCAACAGTCACTAGCACACCTCAACCGTAAGAAGCACACCTCAACAGTCAGTAACACATCTCAACAGTCACTAGCACACCTCAACAGTCACTAGCACACCTCAACCGTAAGAAGCACACCTCAACAGTCAGAAGCACACCTCAACAGTCAGTAGCACACCTCAACATTGAGTAGCACACCTCAACAGTCACTAGCACACCTCAACCGTAAGAAGACCACCTCAACAGTAAGGAGCACATTTCAACAGTCAGTAGCACACCTCAACAGTCACTAGCGCACCTCAATCGTAAGGAGCACACCTCAACAGTCACTAGCACCCCTCAACAGTCAGTAGCACACCTCAATATTCACTTGCACACCTAAACAGTCACTAGCACACCACAACAGTCAGTTGCACACCTCAACAGTCAGTAGCACACCTCAACAGTCAGAAGCACACCTCAACAGTAAGGAACACACCTCACCAGTCAGTAGCACACCTCAACACTCACTAGCACACCTCAACAATCACCAGCACACTTCAACCGTAAGAACCACACCTCAACAGTCAGTAGCACACTTCAGCAGTCACTAGCACACCTCAACAGTCACTAGCACACCTCAACCGTTAGAAGCACACCTCAACAGTAAGAAGCACACCTCAACAGTCAGTAGCACACCTCAGCAGTAAATAGCACATCCAACCATGAGGAGCACACCTTAACAGTCAGTAGCACACCTCAACAGTCAGTAGCACACTTCAACAGTCAGTAGCACACCTGGACAGTCAGTAGCACACCTCAACAGTCCCTAGCACACCTCAACCATAAGAAGCACACCTCGTCAGTACGCCATCTTTGATTCATCATAACAATCACCATTTCGTTTACTTTAATCCACTGATTTATTTTCATCGTCTATTGGCGCGCTACTGTATCGTGTAGCTGTGACCGATGCACCTGATACTGCTACAGTTCCGCTGCGGGACGGCGCAACACTGCGGTACGGCGCAACACCGCGGTACGGCGCAACACTGCGGTACGGTACATCGCTGCGGTACGGCGCAGAGGAATTTAATAGTAACTATGAAGAAGGCAAATAGGTCGTTATAGCCTCTTAATATAGCAACACACTAATACACTAATATGTACGATAGATTTGTATCCGTCAATATTGGAGCCGTGTGAATAGATCCATTATCCGACACGTTGAACGTGTTGATTCACGTTGAATCATTCATACTATAAAGATATTGCATTATGATGCCTTTTTTTCGTGTTGTGTAACATCATTTATGAGGCTGTCGCCAGCGGTAACCTTGCCAACTGGAGCTCGCCACCGCGGCAGGAAAAAAAGGCTGCGGCTGGTTCTCTGAACTAAGCAGGTTATTTCCGTGGCCTCCCCTTGACATGTTCACCGACGGGCTGCACAGTACAAGTCTCCCATAGCCATGATGCATCACATTTGTTAAGGTTCCTTCGTGTTTGGGCGTCGTTTGCATTGGCCTTCAATAATTTACATTATTGAAATGCATACTGATAAAGTGATGTGCGAATAACTGTCAAATTTTAATTGAAATAGGCCATTTTGACAGCAGGTAATAAATAATAAAGTGGACTGCCATGTTACCATAAGTGTTTCATCCCCATCAATGAGGCCCGATCAATACACCGGGTTACGCTTGTTTCTCAGAGCGACGGTCTGCGGCCACGACGGACGGTGGCTCTGACGCAACCGCTCGGTTACGTAGAGGGTACTTTTTGCCCCTATGCATGACCAGCCAGATGCTGAACGTCAGAGAGGGAAATCATTCATGCCAAGCAAGCATTAATGGTATTATCTGGGGTCATTGGCTGGGAAGGACAGGATTATCCATTATCAAGTGCTAATGGCCCTCAAAGAAAACCAATCACACAACTTTTTAAGGATGAGTGTGGAAAACATTTCACATACCCTGCCAACTGAGACATTCCATTTGTATAAGCGTATGTGCGGTTCATAGGAATGTGTCTAGACATGCCTGGGCCAGATGAGAGGCGTGGGACCGAACTCAACCTTCACCTCCTCTCTCGCCTTGTCCTTGTTTCGCTTGCCGACGTTGCATGCTTTTAAATATCTTGATAGGCAATAAATAAGAATGAAGTAAAATGTACAGGTAATGATCGATGGTAAATCATCTCATGTGATATAATGTAAATTATAGTATAATGCATTAGCCAAGTACATTTCAGTAAGCTTCCCGGCTGGTCTAGAAGTAAACGAAGTACATTGCAACCGCTGGAGGGAGTTTACAAGTGTTTACAAGTGTATGAAGACAACAAAGGCCTTTTGGCCCAAACTGGGTTGCCTTCTAATAGAAGGAAGTAAGTTCTGAAGTAGAACGACTAAGATAGCGTCTTTTGTCGGTGTATTTTCTGTTTTAATAGATCGAGAAAGGGAAAGTTTGTTGAAGGAAATAACATTTAACAATGATTATCGAAACAACTCAAATAAGCACCTGAAGAGTGTTGTCGTGCTCTGTTTCTCCCACTGCGGGAGAAATAGGGCAGTTGATTTTCTCTGTTGTAGGGAGCAGACCTGTAGCTCCGTGAGTCCTAGAACAGGATGAGAAGGTACAAACCGGGAAGATCCGAGCAGCGTGACGCTAAGTTTTAGATTAAGACTCAGCCACTAGTTTGTTATAGTGACGTAGTGATAGTTGTAAATTAACCTACTACTCGATGAAAGGGAATTAAGGTAGTTATTTGTAGAAAATAGAGACCCTGATGACTTAAGAACTGTGACGAGAAGTGTTTGGACCACTTAATCATAAAATAAGGTGAATGTCTTAGAATAATGTAATTAAACAATTAACAGGTACAGTCTTGATTCTAACAGGATTCTGTTGTTCTTAGTATGATCCAGTTTGTAATTTTGTGACAAGTTATGCAAGATATCGAATTCCAGTCTCAGAAGATGGTAAAGTTCAAGATTTAAAATAAACATAATGAATTTGTTTCGAAACGGTCGGGACTAATAAAAGGATAAGGTAAATCCCGACCACAATGAGAATGCATGTTCGACCAGTGGAGCTCAGAGCGTGTTTGTCTAGCGGAGGGCAGCGACAGTGAGTTCTACAACCTGTTTTTATTAACTAAATGATATCCAGTAACCGCGACATGCTGAATATAGCGTACATGGAGGGGGGGGGGGAGACCAGACGTGAGGCAATCATGACCTGGCACTACCGACCCGCCCTAAACCAACGGGCATGGCGCGCCATTCCCTCATGCCTGGTTGCATTCATGCAGCGGTGAGCGGAGAGGTCGGGAGAGGGGCGTTTTTGGACGAAGCGGGCGATGCCAACAATGTACTTCTAGCTAGTGACCGCACTGAGGTAATGTCTGCAATGCAGAGAGGGAATTGCTGGCGGGCATTGCAAGAGTGGTTCTGTGGCCGGTACCAGAAGCGACGCCGACATGCACTGTCGGACTCAATACCAAATTCGGTCGCGTGCATGCGTATTACAATTAATAAGAATGTAATTGATATTGTCGAATATAAAACATGTCTACAGCCAGTAAGTTAAACCTGGAGCTGCCACGTTCAATGAAGCGCAGTGACGTGATGGTCGGTGGTGCAGTGACCTAATGGTCAGTGGTACAGTGACGTAATGGTCGGTGGTGAAGTGACGTAATGGTCGGGTGTGCAGTGATCTATTGGTCAGTAATGCAGTGACGCAATGGTTGGTGGTGCAGTGACGTCATGGTCAGTGGTGCAGTGACGTAATGGTCAGTAGTGAAGTGACCTATTGGTCAGTAGTGCAGGGACGCAATGGTTGGTGGTGCAGTGACGTCATGGTCAGTGGTGCAGTGACGTAATGGTCAGTAGTGCAGTGACCTATTGGTCAGTAGTGCAGGGACGCAATGGTTGGTGGTGCAGTGACGTCATGGTCAGTGGTGCAGTAACGTAATGGTCAGTAGTGAAGTGACCTATTGGTCAGTAGTGCAGGGGCGCAATGGTTGGTGGTGCAGTGACGTTATGATCAGTGGTGCAGTGACGTAATGGTCTGTAGTGTAGTGACGTAATGGTTGATGGTTCTGTGACGCAATGGTTGGGGCTGCAGTGACGTCATGGTCGGTGGTGCAGTGACGTCATGGTCAGTGGTGCAGTGACGTAATGGTCAGTAGTGCAGTGACCTATTGGTCAGTAGTGCAGGGACGTAATGGTTGGTGGTGCAGTGACGTCATGGTCAGTGGTGCAGTGACGTAATGGTCAGTAGTGCAGAGACGTAATGGTTGGTGGTGCAGTGACGCAATGGTTGGTGTATAGTGACGTCATGGTCGGTTGTGCAGTAACATCATGGTCGGTGGTGCAGTGACGTAATAGTTTTCAAGTGTTTACAAGTGTAAGAAGACAACAACAGGTTGCCTTTTGATAGTAAGAAGATTAGTTCTGAAGTAGAACGTCTAAGATAGCTTCATGTGTCTCTGTATTTTATGTTTTATAAGAAAGGGAAAGTTTTTAGAAGGAAATAGCATTTAACGATGATACCCGAACCAACTCAAATCAGCACCTGAAGAGAAAGCCACCGACCCACGGTGTTGATCTGGGATTGTCACTTTCATTCCTCGTTAAAAAAATGCTGACCGGTGTCATTTCTGGACACCGTTTTGCAACAAGCAGATACCAATGTCGGGTACCCTTTGTATACTGGTGAGAGTGCTACAGATGGGAGCTATTTTTTGGTGATTTTGGTAAAATTTGTCGAGCCGTGATTTAAACGTTTCGATTGGGGAAGTCAAAGTCTGTTCCATTTTTCGACAACCCTATACGTGAAGAATTTGCGCGTGATCTCGAGTGTGAAACGTTTTCCAACGATTTTGTATCAATTATTCATAGTCACTCGGTTTGTGTCTAGAGCGAAAAGGCTCACTCGGTCGTGGATTTCCTTACCCTTCATAATCTTCCACATTACCATCATGTCACCTCTAAGTCGACGTTTCTCTAGCGAATAAAGATTGAGTTTACGTAGCCTGTCTTCGTACAATTTATTCCGCAGCGAAGGGATGAGTTTGGGAGCTCTACGTTGAACCATCTCTAATAATTTAATTACGTATTTTCTAGGATATGGAGACCAGAACTGAACGGAATACTCGGGTTGCGGTCTAACAAATGCATTGTATAACTTGAAAATACTGTATGGGCATATACACGAGATAGTGCGGGATATCATACCTAGAACTTTTTGCCTTTCTTGGCAGCATCGTTACACTGCTTGCAATATTTTAAGTCTGTACTAATGGTGACACCTTAATCTCTTAGGAATGAGTTTCTTTCCGGACATTGAATATTCGTGTTCGAGGTAATGAGGCCCTATGGGCATAACTTTACATTTGACTACATTCAATTTCATTTACCACTTTTCTGACCAGTCAAAATTTTTGTTCAAGTCTAGTTGGATCTGCTGATACTCAAGTTCAGTTTTCACGATTCCTCCGATCTTATCTGCAAACTTGCTGATGTTTGAGAGTACGTCGCTATCGAGATTGTTACTCAAAATTATGAAGAGAATTGGACCTAACACGGATCCTTGGGGCAAGCCGCTTGTAAAATTACCCCAGGGGAAGGAAGCTCCGTTAGGTATAACTCGCTGCCGTCTGTCCGTAAGCCAGCAACTTAATCCAGTTGTTCAGCTCGCCTCGAATACCGACGCTGTGCAATTTACTAACCAGGCGCTTGTAGGGACTTCATGAAAAGCCTTTTGAAAGTCAAGGTAAATGATATCGACTGGAGATTTTGTGTCGTGCATTTCAATTATATTCTTGAAATAAGTAGCCGGTTAGTTAGACAGGAACGGTTGTGTCTAAAGCTATGGTTAGAGTCGCCAATCAATTTGTTTGATTGTAAGAATTCTGTAATTATATCCGTTATCAAACTTTCCATCGATTGGCTAATGACTAAGGTGAGACTAATTGGACGGTAATTGCCGAAATACTTTTTGTCCCCTTTTTAAAATTGAAGTAACATTGGCCTCTTTCCATTAAGAGGGGCAGGTGCCAGTTGTGAGGGATTGGGTGAAAATGTTTGATACATGTTCGGCGATTTCGTTTCCAATCTCTTCTAGAATTCTGGGCTAAACTTGGTCTGAACCCGGAGATTTTTTTACTTCTAATTTATCTAAACATTTAATAACTTCGACGGGGGAAAAAATCAATGTGCTGAGGGTTTCAATTCGTCTTTCCGCTATGATGTCATCATGATTAGGAATATCCTGATTCCCTAACGTAAATACCGAACAAAAGTAATCATTAAGTATGACACTCCTTTTGCTGTCGTCCGTTTCTAGCTCACCAACATCATCCCCGAGAGGACCAACTACAGATCTTGATTTTTTTTGATCGATAAATAACTAAAAAATTATGTCGGATCAGTTTTGGCATTGGCGGCAATTTAATTTTCATAATCTTTCTTCTTACGTTTATGGACCCTTTTTAGATCTCTTCAGCTGGTGTTGTAATCATTTTTTGCTACGTCGTCGAGTGGATGTTTCTGTTTTATCGAGTGTTTTTTCTGCTTTCTTTCGTAATTGGAGGAGTTGCAATTCTCCTTTTCAGTATTTGGCTGATTGACTGCTGTTCGCCTGTTTTTGAGCGGGATATGATCATATTCGATATTTCAAAGTGTAGTCAAGAAATTGTCAAGCGATTGATTGACATCTTGTCCAATGGTTATATTTGCTGACACTACTGATTATCTTGAACCATCAAAGATAGCTAATCTAAAGTTAGGGACTTCTCGCAATTTGTTGACGTTTTTAACTCGAGCTCTATCAAAAAACGGATACAGTTGTGGTCGCTAGTTCCGAGTGGTTTGCCCACTTTGACGTTCGTGACATGCGAGTCGCTTGCATTAAATAGGAGATCAAGAATATTGTTACCTCTTGTAGGTGTCTTTACCATTTGGGTCATCAACTTATCGTACGCAAAATCAATCAGATGTGGGCCGGTGGCAGTGCATTCGTTGGTTTCCCAATCAATGTCTGGGATATTGAAGTCACCAAGCACAATACTGTGTTGTGTTGTGACGACATCGACACGGGTGTTGTAAAGATCGATATCATCTGCAACCTTGCTTTCAGAGGGACGGTAGTCGAGAGTGATTTACCATTTTAAATGCTTACAGACTACTTGAATTGATACTATGTCGTGTTTGCTGTCTGGAATAGTGACTTCTAATATTTGCAAAGTTTTTTTACGAGAAACAGCACTCATTGCCCTCGCGGTCTTGTCTATCTTTGTGAAATAGTGAGTAACCGGGGAGTGTAAATTCTGTTAAATAATGCCTGGTGCTCAATTTCACCCACGATTCCGTGATTGCTATTATGACGATATTTTCATTAATTGCAAGGAAACCTAATTCTTCGATTTTGTCTCGTAGACTTCTAGCGTTTACATAGTAACATTTGAGAGCACCGTTAGTCACATTAACTAGATTTTCTTGACTCCTACTGCGTCTACTTTGAGACCTTGCGTCGGAGCCGGAATTTCGTCTTCATTTACACGGGTTGTACCAGCGGAGCAGCGACTACTGCTTCTAGCTCGGACTGGATTGATGACGAATTTTTTGCTTGATATGTGGTTATGTTTTGATGTGCTCTTGTAATGGCTGTGTGTCTAGTGTTGAAACTAGAGGAGAAGCTATGTAGGCTAGTGTCTGAGTATGGTAGACTGTGTGAGAGGAGGAAGCTTCAAGTGAACGTGTGAGGAAGTAAAGTAATGAGATGCTCGAGGACTGTGGATGCGAGCAAAATTAGTATCCTCCTAAATGGAGAGCTGTTGAAGGAAGTTCAGTGTTTAATTATCTGGGTTCGTATGTGCAGGTGACTGAACCAGAGGAAACTGAAGTGGAGACGCGAGTGAAGGAGGGGCGTAAAGAGTTGGGGGCATTGATGAGTGTAATGAGCTGTAGGACATCGGGGATGGTAGCAAATAGAGGGTTGTTTGAGGGTGTTGTTGTCCCAACTGTGCTCTACAGAGCTGAGAATTGGAGGGTAAGAGCAGAGGAGAGAAAAAATGTTTGAGGAGCATGTCTGGAGTTACGCTGAGAGACCGGATCACCAACGACGTGGTTCGAATCAGAACGGGGATGGTGAAGAAGTTGGAGAACAGAGTGGATTCGCGTGTTCTGAAATGGTTCGGGCACATGGCGAGGATGGATGAAAGGAGATTGGTAAACATGGTGATGAAGACGGAGGCAAATGGTCGCAGGCGGATGGTCGCAGGCCTAGAGGTAGACCAAAGTTTGGGTGGATGTATGGTGTGAAGTAGGCGTTGGGAAGAAGAGACTTTAATGTGGGAGTGGCGAGAGAGCGTGCAATGAACAATCGTGAGTGGAGCACATTTTGACGCTGCTTTGATGTGCTTTCCCGCCCTTGACATCATGTTGTTGGGATACGCATGAGTGGGGGGCACGGCCATCATGATGCGGCGGGAGTGAACCAGTGAAAGCTGTCGGACCCTGCTGCTGACAACGGATCCTCGGACCACACTCTTGACCCAAAGTGTGTGTTGCGAGGTTACCGGCCGGACCCTATAACACAAAAGGGCTAAGTTGTGTGATTGTGAGCATATGTGGGTGTGAGGTGTGCTTGTCGTCGGATACCTCCTTTTCTGGGGGATTCGGCCTAGTGTCTTTATCTGTATCTGTAGTGTTTAAACGGGCGTAGGCCGTTGGGTCATTTCGTTGGGCACTGCTAGCGGAGTTACAGGTATGATATCGAGTACGTTTTTTGACTAATTTCCGAGTGAGATCGTTGTCACGAGTGAATGCGATTGTTGCCATGAGTGAATGCGATCGTTGTCAAGAGTGTTGCGATCGTTGCCATGAGTGAGTGCAATCGTTGTCACGAGTGAATGCGATCGTTGCCATGAGTGAATGCGATCGTTGTCAAGAGTGTTGCGATCGTTGCCATGAGTGAGTGCGATCGTTGTCATGAGTGAATGCGATCGTTGCCATGATTGAATGCGATCGTTGTCATGAGTGTTGCGATCGTTCATGAATGAGTGCGATCGTTGTCATGAGTGAATACGACCGTTGTGATGAGTGAATACCATCGTAGTCATAAGTGAATGCAAACGTTGCCATGAGTGAAAGCGAGCGTTGTCATGAGTGAATACCATCATTGCCATAAGTGAATGTAAACGTTGCCATGAGTGAATGCGATCGTTGTCATGAGTGCATTCGATCGTTGCCATGAGTGAATGCAATAGTTGTCATGAGTGAATGCGATCGTTGTCATGAGTGAATGCGATCGTTGTCATGAGTGAATGCGATCGTTGCCATGAGTGAATGCGATCGTTGCCATGAGTGAATACGATCGTTGTCATGAGTGAATGCGATCGTTGTCATGAGTGCATGCGATCGTTGCCATGAGTGCATGCGATCGTTGTCATGAGTGAATACGATCGTTGTTATAAGTGAATGCAAACGTTGCCATGAGTGAATGCGATCGTTGTCATGAGTGAATACCATTGTAGTCATAAGTGAATGCAAACATTGCCATGAGTGAATGCGACCGTTGTCATGAGTGAATGCGATCGTTGTCATGAGTGAATGTGAAAGTTTGTTAGGAGTGAATGCGGTTGTTGTCATGAGTGAATGCGAGCATTGTCATGAGTGAATGCGATCGTTGCCATGAGTGAATGCGATCGT
>SDVV010014782.1:0-14710 GCA_016164225.1 Gammarus roeselii
ATAATATTTAGAAGAACAAAGATTTTGAATTGGGATAAAGTTATTAATTACCTCAAAGTACTTCTGAAGAGTTTCTAAGTTTTATAGTAGTAGCATGATAATTTATCAACTGTAGGAGGAGACTAGTATTTTTTATAGGATCTTTGAATGGAAATGAAATTGCTTTTTACAACTTGTACTATTGAATTTCTAAAATAAACGTTTTGTATCATAATGGGATTTTGCAATAGTTTCAAAATTTTAGGAGGCTAGTGAAAATAAATAGTTATGTTTGAATCTTTTACTGTTTGAAACAGTAAAAAAAATCAAACAAGTTTTTTAATTTTACTGCTAAGAATGTATTTATTGAGATGATTACTCCAGAATTGTAAAAATTGTAGCAATTCAAAAAAGGTGATTTTTTTGAAAAATCTAGTTTTGAAAAATTCACAGATACAGACAAGTGGGTCGATGGCGAGGCAAGTCTTACACTGTCTCTTTTTCATGTACTTGCACCCACAATTTTTCTTAGCTCTTTCACTCTAAAGGACCCGGCCAGGACCCCGCAATACACACTTTGGGTCAGGATTGAAGTCTTGGATCAGTGTCAACAGCAGGGCCAACCAGATTGGCGGTTTACCCTAGCTGAATCACAATTGCCAGCCCTCCCCCACCAACGTTCATCACGCATCTCAAAGAAACGCCACAAGCAATAAAGTACATCAGGGCTGCCTCAAGAGACATCCGTTCCCTATCATTCTCCACTCACACATATTCATTGCATGCTCTCTTGCTACCTCCACACTGATGTCTCTCCTCTCTAAAACTTACTCCATGTCATCCATCCACTCAAACATTGGTGTTCCTCTAGGCCTATGTCCACTCACTTTTTACAACAATCTTCTGTTATTTATCTTCACTACACATCCAAATCACCACAGAACATGGGAATTTACCCTACCCACAAACTTCCTCACCATCCCCGTTCTCATTCAAACTCCCATCTTGCTAGGTAACTTCTGGTGCCGAAATTAAATTTTAAAATAAAAAAACCTAATATTACATCGTAGTACATGTAACACAAGCTTTCAAATGATGTATTGCTTGCCATGATTCTTTGCAACTCTATGGTCTTAGTAATTCCTGTAAGAGCATTACAACAGACACTTTTTTGAAATACGTGTCTGAAACCATTTTGAATATATAATTCGATATTACACCCAAAATACAACAGCAATGTGCAAAACAATAGGTCTCTTTTCCAAAGCTGGGAAACAGTGCTTGGTGTGCTTGGTTGAAAAGCTTCTTGCAAGGTGTTGAAACCAATGAAATAGTAAGGCGGGTTTGCTTCGTCAAAACGCTTGGAATGTGTCGATGCCTGAAACCAAAGAAACAGTAAGTCGGGTTTGCTTAGTCATAATGCTTGGAATGTGTTGATGCTAAGTAAATATGATGAAAGGTTGTCTTTGCTATATTGCTTCTTGGAATGTTTGCGTGAACACATAATGTTAAAAAATATACTCAAGTAAACAGATCAGTTACTGCTGCGCCACTAATTCCCCTATCACTAGTGAGAGCATCAAAACTTCCATCTGGATGGCCCAATTCTCGACTATTGAACCACAGGACCTTATTTTCCTGCCACGAGCACTACAGTGCTATAAATGCATTCAAAATAGACCGTCTTTTCAGGTAGCGGATATTTTCACATCTTCCTGGGCAGTTGGTCCCATAATATTTTTTGCTGAATCTTGCCTACAACGCAATTCTCCACCCCCAGCAGCAGCAGGTCTGGTCTCTGTGACGTGTTCCCAAATAAACCTATTGCCCACTACAAAGACGACTGATGTGTATCATCAACTGAGGCCACAAGACGATCAGCAGAGCCGGCGGCAAGAGACGGTAGCATTGGAGCGTCTGAGTTATCCAAGGGTGTGAGCAAGGTGTTGTGTCTGGCAGCAATATGTCGCGCCACTGAGTGCTTGGTGTTGGCACGGAAGGAGCAGTGAGGGCACTGGAAAGGCTTCTCGCCGGTGTGTGTTAGCAGGTGTCGTTGGTGTTTGCTAGGGTAGCTATCAACGCGCGGACACCAAGGACACCGGAACACGCCAGCACCACCACCGACGCCGCCGCCTCCGCACTCGCCGTCGCCGCCCTACCGGACAAACAGACAGCGGTCACGGACCAGCACAGACAAGAGAATGAAGCCCATTGGGGTAGCTAAATGGTGCTGCACAATGACTCCTTGTTTATGTAGGCTTCAAATATGAAGAAGCACTCACGATTTAGGGAAAACAATACATAAATTTGAAGTTTTTAGATAGTAAATAAATATATTGACTCAGCCAGCAGTGAATCTAGTTGCATCAGCACTGCAAAACAATAGCTAGTTAAATGTTTGTTTATTTGCCAGACGCATCAAAGTGAATATTCTAACAGGCTCACTCTAAAGGGGGCCTGTTAGAAGCATGGCTGATTAGACTCAATATTCCGCACTCGGTGGCTAGGAATGCAAACTGGAAGGGGTCTGAAACCCTCGTCCTTCAGAGCTCCTGCTCAATTCATCAAATTACACATTGACCTAGTAACTCCCAGATGCTAAGAGCAATTTAACATGACAATGCCAAAAAATATGTAGGCATATCATTTTTTACAATTGCGTTCTGTTGAGTTGATTTAGTACATAAAAAAACACTATATGAATACAACTGAAGGAACATGAGCAAACACCTCTTATTGTTCCATTCATTGCACGATTTACTTCATTTGTGGACAGAAAAGTTAGGAAGCTCACTGTAGATAGAAATAAATTTGATTGACCAAGTTCACAGTAGCAGTAAAAAGAGTAACCATCATCTGTCACCAAACATTTGAGTAACAATTAGTTACTCCGACTTTGTATGCACAGCTGCCCCACAGATCTCAGAGAGATCTTAAAAGTTAAGGTGCCAAGAGACCCTAAAAGTCGAGGAGTCAAGCTGGTCTGCTGCAGTGATGAATTTCTCTGCGCGTTTTGATACTAAATGATTTCGTTAATCATATTATGCATCGTGACATCCTGCGAAATATGTATTTTTTTTTTAACTTCACAAAATAATTGCTTGACAGATTAGAAGATTAACTCAACAATACCAACATGTTTAAGAAATAGGCTACATGCTATGACTTCCTTGGTCTACAGAGATTGCTTCCACTACAAATGCTGTAGGAGCATCACTGTACAAATGAGAGCACATGATACTGGATACTTCTAGTGTGAGGGCCAGGCAAGCGTTAATACCCAAGTTTTTCGAGCAAAGAAACTTATTGGAAACACAAGAAAGAAGGAGAAATAATTCAGTTGGACGTCAGCGTCGCGAATTGAGTGTTGTTACAGAACATCCTGCTTTACTGACTTCTTGCTTAACCTAGCAGATTGGTGGAGCTTTGATTCAACACCGATTCCTCGGCAATTGAACGATATCCAATGACACACTATTCTATCATCAACTGGTTTGCGCCATGATACCCAATGCACAATTGACCTGTCAATGGATGCAGTTTACGTAACTGTATTTAGATACATATTCTTGATACTTCCCCAGTTTCTCAGGGGGGAATTTGCAAACAATCTAGATACAGTGCTTTGCTCTTCTCTGCATGTCATCAACCAGTTCAAGCCGCAATGTCTCGCTGAAAAGTTGACCAGCCATCAACTGGTTAACACAACAATTTCATTAAGAGATAGACATCGCCTGCAAGAGCGGAACAATGTCTTCCAGCATTGGGTTACTAGTTAAAATATTGCCTGATTTATCAGCATTCAATTATAATTAATGAGATTCAAGTTTGAATTACAAAAAAACAACTTTGAAGAGGGGTGTTGATTTGTCCACACATAGCAATTACCAACAAATCAATCATTGGGCATGGTGCTATAATTGTTAGTACAGAATTGTAATAGTGCACGCCCTCTACAGTGTCTTTCATTTTATTTTCAAAGTATTTTTTTCATCTAGATCTTGGTGGTTTGCATTTGGTAGCTATTCAGCCTTTCAAAGCCAACTAAAGGATTGCATCATTCATATCTGTTGCAAACAGTAATTTGGAAACCTTCCTGCTGGCGCGTGGTTGGTAGGTACATCAGTTATTAGCAGAAAGTTTTAGTTTGCAGTGTCAATTATTGTGCAATCAATAATTCACTTTCTGGTGTTAAGCTGTATGTATATGTAAAAATGTTTGTTACTACATCAAAGTGAGAATATCCGAATACGCTAACCACTCGGCGGCCACGGCCAAGGTTTTAGAGTATCTGACTGCAGTGCCAGCCTCTGGTGATGCACGTCGCGAGTTCGAGCCTCGGTATGGACGTGGCAGTCTTGTAGCGAGAAGATTAGGCGCCTCTCCCCTCTGTATCAGCCTAACTTAGCCACCCTCCTAATTAGGGGGAAACGGCTGTACATATAAAGGTTAAACTATGAAGCTAGCTATTGCTCTTTAATGGGTGATTCTTATAAGAAAAAAAAGGTTAATGATATAACTAATTACTCATTCCAGGCCAACTATAGCACTGTCAATATTTAACCTGATCTATATTGTGCAGTTGGGTGCGTGTCATCTCTGACTCCCAGAGGGACTACTGGTCTGCTTGTGCCTGCTGATGCTTCAGCCAGCGCTCACAGCTGGTCTGCATGTTCTGGTGGTAGTCTCTGTTGGTGCTGGCGGCTGTTTCGACCACCTACTGACGAGATGTCTGAGCCTCACAGCCTAGGAGCACATCTGGGGTATTCAGCTGTAAACCAGAGTACTGGAGTACTTTCATTATATAGCTCAAGTGCCAATAGAACGAGAATTTTGTTATTTTATTATTGGTAGAAGTCAGTGCTGCAAATTGAGTATTGACACTGTTGTCAATCAATTAGGATATATGATTATGTAGACGTGAATTGTACATATTCAATTGTTTCAGTTGTTGTGGAGCCCAGTGTTACGATTAGTGTACCTCAGCTGCCTTGCCCTCCCGGAACTTGTTTTTAATCAAAGAGTTTATATATACAGTAACTAGAAGATATGAGTGTGATTTTGTTGCTGTAAATTGTATAAACCTGAACACTTTAATTCATCCTCAGCAGCACCCAGTCATAATACGATTAGGTTACTGTGACCAAAATCTGGAACCATTTGCAGGAGGATCCTGTTGAATTAGTAATCTAGTTTTGCGTTGCTTGTCCGGGCCAGCAACTACTAGAGAATCACATAACGTGGCTCTGATGTCCACGTTATAAAACGCTTGTGTAGTGCTGACAGATATTGTAGCTAATGACACAATGGTGGGTGAGATCTGCCAGGTTCTAATGAGTACCAGTACCTACTCAACATTTTTCCATCTCAATGATATTGGTGCATATTAAAACTTCATCCAATATTGGGCGGACTTGGGTCATCAAGATTTGAAAATAAATGCATACTACGAACTGTCTAGTATGAATTTGGAAAATAACTCATTTCATACACAGACACAAACTTAGCTCTATTCTCTCTTGCAAAAGGGTCTGGCCAGGAGACCTTGAAAGACACACTTCAGGTCATGAGTGAGGTCCTAGATCAGTGTCAGCAGCAGGGCCCGAAAGTGTAACTGGGTTAGGCCTGCTGCGTCACACTAACCGGACCCTCCTTCACATACGACCATAATGTTTCTCATGAAGATGCCGAGGCCGAAAAAGACATAAAGGTGGCTTTAAAACTACACCATTCACAACCATTCTCTACTCACGTCTATCCATTGCACGATTTCTTGTTACCTCCACACTTCTGTGTCTCTTTCCTAACGCCTGCATTACGCCATACATCTACCCAAACTTTGGTCTACCTCTATGTCCACTCACCTTAGGTTCTTACCTTTGTTCTTACCTTTGCAGCCCCCCCAAGGGCTCAGCATCGAGTCAAGAGAGGCTAGCACAGCCATGCTTGCCAGTATCAACATGGACCCCGCAGAAAAACAAACAGGAAGATGTTGGAAGGGATGCGCACCATTGGCTTTCGGAAAGACACACTCAAAGCCACTCATATTGAAAAACAACCAAGCCAAACTACAACCTGGCAGAAAAGCTAAAATAAAGAACAAGCACCCCAAAACCCCCACCAAAATTGGAAACACAACAAGCTCCTAGTACTCAACAACCTATTCCCCAAAGACTCAGCCATTCCCGTCTTGAAAGCAAATATGGAAGATGACTCGACAACACCAGCAGGCAGCTCATTCAATATCCCAATGTACCGAACATTTAAAAACCTCCTCGCCACATCCACAGAGCAGCGAGGCACCAGGAGTTTGTGCAAATGTACCTGTGTCCTACCATCCAGTGACCTCTGGAACAGAATGGATAAATCAAAGCCCTTTGTGTCACAACACAGAAATCTCTGATATTTTATGAGGGGTCACTTCTCAGCAACCTGCCCCTGACGGAGAACAAATTTAGAGCCAACAGCCGGTCAAGGTATGACACCTCAGATAGACCATGCACCTATTTGGTCCATCTCCTCTGAACAGACTCAAGCAAAGTCACATCCTGGACATATCCAAGATTCCACACACAAGAACAGTAGTCAAGGATGGGCCAGACATGCGTCACAAAGAGTGTGACCATAAAATCTGGGCTTCTGTTCACTGTCGACCTTAGCAAATTGATACAAAGACCTGCAGCTCATCGCACAACCTTTCTGACAAGCCTATGGAATTCAAGGCCAAAATCCACATGAACTCCCAAATCAGGTTGAACTTGGACAAACTCCAACTGAGCCCCTACAAAAGTGTAAACTGCCTCAAAACCAGGACCAATCCACCCAGCAAATTGTCTTCTAGAACGTAAAACAACACACTTGCTGCGGTTCAACGACAAATTCCACAAAGATGGAGTTTGAAAAACTTTGTCAATATCCCCATGCAAAGCAGATACACCATCAACAACATGACGCTGGAAAGACAGGTTAATTTTAAAATCATCAGCAAACGCGCCAAACTTAGACACAAGGCCATCTGTTAAAAAATTAACATACATGAGAAAAAGAATCAGACCCAAAGAGGTTCTATCACTCTTCTCACAAATCTCCTATCATCCATCATCACCATGTGCCCAAACCATCTCAGAACATGAATTTACTCTGTCCTTCTTCTAGACATGCCTCTCAAACATTATAATTTGAAAAGTCAACTTTCTTCTATTTTTGCTCTCACCTTTCTTTGTCTCAGCCCTGATCACAGTTTGGACAACTACTCTTTCATACAACCTTCTCTTTGTTTCATCTCTCTTTCCACTAGTACAGTCTTTTCCACATGGTAGCCTAGGTACTTAAAACACTAAACTTCCACCAATAAAACACTAAACTTCCACCAATAAAACACTAAACTTCCACCAATAACTTGAAAACTGAATGATCAATTTTTTTGCAAAATAATGTACATAATTGT
Source organism: Gammarus roeselii (assembly GCA_016164225.1). Taxonomy (NCBI): domain Eukaryota; kingdom Metazoa; phylum Arthropoda; class Malacostraca; order Amphipoda; family Gammaridae; genus Gammarus; species Gammarus roeselii. The sequence goes on from SDVV010014782.1 coordinate 7,427, forward strand.
ATGGAAATCAACTTCAAGAACTTTAAATAGTAACATATAAAAAAATGCCATTGCATGTAATTGCAGTCTTTCCCAAGAGTTTTTAAATTATAGATTTCTTGTTATGATTACTCAAAAACTGTATGTCTTGGCAATGCAATGTTTTACTATCTTCAAGTAAAATGAATAGAAATGTAAAAAAATGTTGCAAATATCTGTAGTTCTCTACAAGTGCTAACAAATGATGTAGCCATTGCTGGTCAAGGTTACTTCATAACTTGAGAAATCAAGACGAATCAAAGCCAATTAATTTTATGTTTTTTTTTGTAACTTTTTGAAAATTTTGATTTAGAAAAAAACGTAGCAAATGCAAATGATAAAATGTAGCAAATGCAAATGATAAAACATAGCAAATTAAAACTATAAAACATAGCAAACACAAATGATAAAATGGGGTAAATGCAAATAATGGTAGCTCCACAAGAGCTTTCAAATGTGAGAGCATAACCATGGACTGACAGGCGGACAGACACTTTTGGAATTGGGGTTCAAAACCCTTAGAATGAGATCTGAAACTCATCAACCCACAAAAAAACAGCACTGCGCTGTATTTGTATTTGAATTTGCTTCCATGTTCCACCGCAGTCCCCACATAAAGTTAATGCAGACTTCCCCGTTGGGCGGTCAGCACTGCGTTGATTGACATGTATCACCCGCAAAGGCTGGGGAAACATATATATGAGCATGGCAAAGATGCTAGCAATTCTACTTTGGGATCCAATCTACAAAATTTAAACAAAAAATTTGAACTCTGGAATGCTTAAAAGATGTCCCAATGCTGAATAGTTTATTACAGGCTGCATTTGTTCAATGTAGCTATGACTTCCATTTACCTGGATAATGATTCTACAGGTTTTTGCGAGTATCTACATGCAATTCTGTTCATAATTTGAGCACATTTTCTCCTCCATCCAAGAAAGTGGCCAGCATAGGCATCAGTTCTCAAATCTGCCTCTCCAATGCATCTAACAAATTATTGATTGGATACAAATCTTGCCACTGTAGTTTCCATTGGATGTGATGGAATGAATTTTCATGTTTATGAGACACTGTTTTGGTGACAGCAATGGCAGCCCATTGACTTTGGAGGCTAGTGGCTGTGATGGAATCATTTTTCCGGCTTATACACCTCTATCTAAGTGTCACCAATGGCAGCATCTGAATATTGGATGTGATAAAATTGTATATTTCATGTTTATGCACCACTCTGGAGGCACCTACAATAGCAGCCTCTTTGCTGAATTCAATGTCCAGCTCATTAGGAGAGTGAGAATTCTCAGTCAATTCAATGTCAAAATCGAAAAAAAATGATTTAGGAGAACTCTCTGTTCATATAATGGTGAAATCTTTCAATGATTCAGTCAAAGTGTACTCAAATAATAATTTATCATCAAAAATTTCAATTGTTCATATCTAGGTGTTTACTCTCAGTTAATTTATTAGCAAAAATCTCAAACCTGTCTAGATGCAATCAGGTACTGTAGTGGCAAAAAATCAAATGTTTTTGAAGATGAAAACACTCTTGGTAATGTTTATTGGAAGTAAGGATGAACTACACAGTAAAACCAAATACAGACAATCATTAACAGCTAACCACAAAATTGTATAATTCTCAGGTTATTACATAGTGTTTATTACCATAGAGGTCTTTGGAATCAAATTTTCATACAAATTTCACGTAACAAAATGCAAAAATGAAATGTTTGATATCTCGTTTCTTATTGCTAGCATTGGCCAACCAGCTACTGATCCAGCATCTAGAGGGTATTTATAACTTGAAAGTTTTCAATGATAGCAGCAATGCCTGGTGAACATTTTGCTAGATGCATGACTATCAGCTTTAAAGAATGGAATAGAACAAAGGTCTTCTGCAATATCAATGAATTAAGATACCAAAAAGTTCAACAGCTATGAGAAGAAAGTCATACTACAGAGATTGCTACTCAAGATGCATCAAACAAACTTGCTATTTATTAGCAGTGTTACAAGCAGTTTGCTACTTGACAAATGTATTAAAAAAAATACAAATTTGTCCATAGTTTCAAGATCTGTGGTAATTTAATATCTAATGTCAAGGCACTAGGTAGTTAGAGGACACTGATGTTATAAGCATTCAAGCGCAATCCCTTGGGGCTGCTGTCAAACAAAAGCTAAATAACCAACATGATACGGCAATAGATTTGTACTCATACTTGCAATCCTTTTTTGCTGTATTGGTTTCAGAATTTGTGTAAATCAGCCAATACCAAGATTTTTTTTGTTTTTTCTCCTGCTTTAGACATGAACTAATACACAACATGTCAAATTTATGGTCTTTTTATGGAAAAATAATCTTAGTGATGTTGACACTATTACACACAACATATCTCCTGTATTGAATCCAGATGGAAACTATTTTTGTGAACTCAAAACTGGAGCATTTAGAACCTCATAAGTTGTTATACTTACAATGTGCTATTACCAACTGCATTGTACATTTGTCAGTCAGAAGTTGAAAATTTTATGCACACAATATCATAATATATTGATACATGTGATCAATTGTTTTACTAATCTAATTTTCATGGACGAGGATGAGTAACCTGCATTTTCAAAGTAAATTACAACACAAGAGACCCCACACTCAAAGACTTCAAACTCATATCTCGAATGAGAATAATCTCAGACAACTTTCATGAACACCATGATGATGTTTAAGCGGGTGAATGTTCATCAAAAAAGCAGAGAAAAGAGATTGAATTTTTCAACTTCTGATGCCCCTTAGGCCTAATGTATGTTTTTCATGAAATATCAGCACATTTGGCAATTGGACATTACATTCCACGAGTCAAATTAATAGCTAGGGTGGTCAAAAATAACAGTGAATTTGTTATTCATAATATTGCCCCTTGTTATAATGTTACAAAAATGAATATACACAAAAATTTAAACGGGCTTAAAGATATTGCATTTGAAATGTTAATATGAAATGTATGATCCAGCCTTAAATTTTTTCTTCACTTCTGGAGCATATTCATTAAAGTTGTTTAGTTGAGTATTGCATCGAGTGACCAACATGACCTTCTGAAGTTTGTAAGTCCAGTAGGAGTTAACATTAGTATAAGTATGCTTCAATTTGGTCAAACATGAAAACAGCACCATCAGAGAGAGCCTTGGACGCTTGAATTCAACTAGTGTTCTGTTGTTATCTTTGCCAAACATGGTGGAGGCATCCATGAACAAAAACATCTTCACATTACGCCTCCTCATATGATCATGATTCTGGAGGATTTTCTCAGGAGGTCTCATTAGACTGTGGTTTATGACTACTTCTTTGTATGCAATCATTTTGACACAATCTAGATTGCATCATAGAAAGAAGACGTCACACATCTGCCATATAGCTACTTATGTCAAGTTTGCCGATACTCATAACATTCTAACAATATACCTACCAATTATGTTTAGGGTAGGATTAAAACACTGGACCAGTGCTTGATTGAAACGAAAGAGCTCAACCCACTACACAACAGCATGTAAAAAATAAAGAGACCAATATTGATCATATCTGATGATTAACCACATGTGACTTCTTTTTCAATGTAAGCACAAACTTAGATTTCATGCGATGTAAAAATATGACAATCACCACTGATCTTAGGTTTTTAAAGGATCAAAAGAATTTATCTGTGCGCTTGTTCATAGGTTTGGTACCTATTACCCACCTATCAAAAAATAATCCAACCTGTCAACTACAGGTAATGATGGGTGTAACCAATGGTTATATAAGTACAATAGCAATGAATTTGAATGATAGCTACCGAGACGAGGTGAGTTACAAAGGAAACTGTCTCGCTAACAATGTGATCTTGGAAGCCCCCCACTTTTTGACAGTAACAACATATCGCATCTGAATGAAGCCCATTGCTGTGGTTTAGATTTTGTTAGAACCACAGCACTCTATGGACACAGGCCGTGAGTGGAGGGTTTATTAGTGATGGAAACTTGTAAGACTCAACAACCATCTAGCTTGACGTGGCCTGCGTCTTACGAGAGCCAACACAGCAATAAGACAATGGTCAAGAATTAACTCCAAGGGCCAAGTTTATGACTGCCAAGACGCCACGACCGTCCACCTTGATGTAGCATTCGTTCTACGAGAGCCAACAGAGCAACGACAATAAGGGTATCAAGTCGATCATTGATGACAGTCACTTTGTGAAGCTGACAGAAATAAAAGACTGAACTAATTACAAATGGCGACTGAATATCAGAAAAATTACTAGCAAGTATTGAACATTTATTAAACTAGGAGAATACAAGCAATAGTGCTAATACATAATTGATCAAGAAAGTGCAACAATCAAAGACATTAAATTAATATAATGCTTCGAAATCAGTGTGAAAGTGTGTAAGGGGAACTAGGATATTAGTACAAGAACAATTGACTTGACTAACAGTTTGCTTTGCCGAATATGAGAGAAAACCCTCAATGTTGAGAGATACATACATATAGGCTAATATATCATTACAACAAAACTGATCAAATCATATGAAGTATAAATAATATGAACTGATCCTCTATGTCAAACTGAACAATTACCTCTGGCTTGTAGATAAGCACTAAAAACACGCAAAATAACAAGAGATTCAAAAATAGTAAAGCAGCCAACACAGTTTTGTTCTTAAAGCATGAACATGATTCAGCACAGCACCTTGCATGGAACTCCTGACAGGAGACGGACAATGATTGGAGTGCTGAGCCTACGGAGGAGAGTTTCACCAACTGCACCACCGTTGGGTGGATTATCAAATCAGGTGTTTCATCTCTATGTGTGCACAAACGAATAAGACATAGCAACTGCACTAAAATTGGTATTATTAACACTCGATAACCACCTGGCACTTGATATTCAAGTCCAAAACATTAACGCAGCGCTGCATTGACAGAAATAACGAAATAATTAGCTATGCATTCTACAGAAAGTGACCATAAAATTCGCCAAGTTACACCCAAAAAATAGAATGGGAACGCTTAGTGCCATGGACGGTGCGCAATCGAGAAAACAAAAAAGTGATGTGCTGAACAAGTGAGGTGGATTCATAGCAAACTGAAAATACACAAACATATCAAGCAGTTGAAAGATGAAAATGACTTGTCTCGTACTCTCCCGAGACGTCAGAACTTTGTTACCATCGTCTGCAACAGTGATAGTTTGTAGGGCTATTTGTGGAATTCCATACACGAGCGTTCCGACACATACCCTCCAAAGGTCATTCCCAGCATGAAAAGAGGTATCGCAGAAATCAACTAAAACTGCATCCACGCAGTCGATTAGTTTAATCAACTGATAATACATAATACCTCGAGAAGAGAGACATGACACAAGGAAAAATATTTGTTGTATGTAAACCTCAGCAGGGCATTTTCAACGTGAAAGCTATTCTTTCTTTAGAAACGAATAAATCATAACAAGCATATCAAAGACACCTTTTAGAGGAGCTAGGGGACAAGCCCACAAAAGAAACCGGAACATACATTACTTTTCGTTGAGGTGGCACTTACAAATAAGTAACGCCTCATCTCAATTTAGATCAAAACAAAAATCTTAAACATACCCTAGCTACCAGAGGCGGATAGGAAACCATATTTACTTGGTTTTATACGGAATTCCTCAAGGCCATTTGTAGTTGCACTCCGGACAAAAGTTCTATAAAATCGGAACAATGTCCCGCCTGTCGTTTGTGACTGGCCTATCGATGCATACTGCTGAAAAGTCGGAACAATGTTACCTGTTGTCAGAGCACAATGATAAAAAGTCGGAACAAGAGTTCCGTCTCTCGTTTTTGACGGATCTATCGATACACAATGCTGAAAAATCGGACCAGTGAACCCCCTGCCGTTTGAGAAAAGCCATTCAATGCACAATGCTTCAACGAGAAAAAAAAGCCTATCAAAGCACGATGCTTCAATGAGGAAAAAAAACGTCTATCAAAGCACGATGCTTCAACGAGAAAAAAACGCCTATCAAAGCACGATGCTTCAATGAGGGACAAAAACGTCTATCAAAGCACGATGCTTCAACGAGAAAAAAAACGCCTATCAAAGCACGATGCTTCAACGAGAAAAAAACGCCTATCAAAGCAAGATGCTTCAATGGGGAAAAAAACGCCTATCAAAGCACGATGCTTCAATGAGGAAGAAAACGCTTATCAAAGCACGATGCTTCAATGGGGAAAGAAAACGCCTATCAAAGCACGATGCTTCAATGAGGAAAAAAAACGCCTATCAAAGCACGATGATTCAATGAGGAAAAAAACGCCTATCAAAGAACGATGCTTCAATGAGTAAAAAAATAAATAATGTGATGAATGGCACAACCCTACACCGGAATAGGAAGTAATGGGTCATATTTAGATGAGCCGAATGTTGTTAGAACTTCAACACTCGCGACTTACAACGCGCTTGTGAAGGCGATGCAAGACTCGTTTTTGGACACAGCGCGTTTGTGGCAGGCGCAGCAATGCTTGTTATTGGACACAGGGCGCTTGTGGCAGGCGCAGCAATGCTTGTTATTGGACACAGCGCGTTTGTGGCAGGCGCAGCAATGCTTGTTATTGGACACAGCGCGTTTGTGGCAGGCGCAGCAATGCTTGTTATTGGACACAGCGCGTTTGTGGCAGGCGCAGCAATGCTTGTTATTGGACACAGCGCGTTTGTGGCAGGCGCAGCAATGCTTGTTATTGGACACAGCGCGTTTGTGGCAGGCGCAGCAATGCTTGTTATTGGACACAGCGCGTTTGTGGCAGGCGCAGCAATGCTTGTTATTGGACACAGCGCGTTTGTGGCAGGCGCAGCAATGCTTGTTATTGGACACAGCGCGTTTGTGGCAGGCGCAGCAATGCTTGTTATTGGACACAGCGCGTTTGTGGCAGGCGCAGCAATGCTTGTTATTGGACACAGCGCGTTTGTGGCAGGCGCAGCAATGCTTGTTATTGGACACAATGCGTTCGTGGCAGGCGCAGCAATGCTTGTTATTGGACACAGCGCGTTTGTGGCAGGCGCAGCAATGCTTGTTATTGGATACAGGGCGCTTGTGGCAGGCGCTGCAATGCTTGTTATTGGACACAACGCGTTTGCGGAAGGCGCAGCAATGCTTGTTATTGGATACAGGGCGCTTGTGGCAGGCGCTGCAATGCTTGTTATTGGACACAACGCGTTTGTGGCAGGCGCTGCAAGACTCATTTCTAGACACAACGCGTTTG
>SDVV010014783.1:0-14710 GCA_016164225.1 Gammarus roeselii
ATATGCATATGTAATCTAGACGTGCAACCCATTACCGGTTCAGCCTCTTCGTATCTGTGGCCCAGATGAGAGTCGTTATACCTAACACCAACGGCAAAGTGTCAGTTTCTAGACGACTTCTCCTCGACCACTCCTAGATCTCCCTCAACCTCTCCTCGATCTCTCCTCGATCTCTCCTCGACCTCTCCTCGACCTCATTCCGAAGATTGTTTCTCAAGTTTGACTCAACTTCAAAGTTAGCAGCGTGACAATGGCATGTATGTGCGACTGAGGTGAGGTAGGGGTGGGGGTAGTCCTTTGAAGCAGGAGGGAAAGGGGCGACGGCGTGAAAATGAAAATTTCTGCGAGACGCCAAGATTCCAGGCATCAAAACGCTCCTCTGCAATGACATCAAACAACGGAAGTCTTTAGAAAGAATGAATTATAATATCGAGGTCTTAGCCATAAAATCTCACCAAATAATAAATCTGAACATGCGTGGTCTGGTTGAGGTCAGAGCAAATTCCAATACTCCTTTGGTCTTCCACTATCTATCATCCGGCATGGGAACTCCTTCCCTAAGCTGGAGAGGGGCCGACTGTACGACTAGGCACGACGCTCGCACAAGTCCTAAACTCAAACGGGGAGGCAAGGAGCCCGTCAACTGAATTAAGCTCATATGAACCGGTGTGTCCAGCCGGGCTCAACAATTTGCACTGTTTTTTCCACTCCGCATCATACATGCCGGGCCTTCCTCTGCCCACGGCCATCTTTTTGCACAACTTAACAACAACGGACTGGGGAGCTCTTCATGGTGACATCTGACTCATCAATTCACAATCTTTCTCCACTCACGCCAATCCCAATCCGCTTCCTCTACCCCGGTATATATGGCAACCAGCGCCTTCATCATTACATCAATCCAATCATGCTTCAGTCCTCATCTGTTCACTTCTGCTTCATAGCCAATCTCCCTTCATCCATCCTGCGGCCATGGTCTGTGGTCACCGCACTATCTACAGTCCAATCACGGGATGTGTGTTGCCTTCGTCAAATTGATATTATGATAATAACAGCAAGATCACTTATTGTATCCACTCTTAGTTTACGAATTACATTTTTGTGTTCCGTCAAGAAGAGAAATGTGTTTAGGTTTCTTCCTCACATTAGAGTTAGAAAACATTATGAATATCACAGCACGAGGGGAGGAAGTGCCAAGGCACTCCTTCCGATTGCTAACAATTTTGTTATATATTGACCATTACATTTTGATTAGGCCCGAGTAGTTGATATGAATATATTTGAAACCCAATGGCAATTTGATTATTTAAAATTAACCCTATGAAATTCACAATCCAAATAATACCTGAGGTAAGTCCATGAGATTCTACATCTTTTTGAACTCATAATCAACACAGCTTAGTTGTAGAAAGATGTCTGTAAGCAAGCGTACCACAGTCCGTGTGAACAACAGTGCTTACAGCAAGCCTACAACAGTCCGTGTAAACAACGGTGCTTACAGCAAGCCTACAACAGTCCGTGTATACAACAGTGCTTACAGCAAGCCTGCAACAGTCCGTGTAAACAACAGTGCTTACAGCAAGCCTACAACAGTCCGTGTAAACAACAGTGCTTACAGCAAGAATTTACAGCAGTCTGAGTAAACAACAGTGCTTACAGCAAGCCCACAACAGTCCGTGTAAACAACAGTGCTAACAGCAAGAATTTACAGCAGTCCGTGTAAACAACAGTGATTACAGCAAGCCTTGCTTACAGCAAGCCTACAACGGTCCGTGTAAACAACAGTGCTTACAGCAAGCCTACAATAGTCAATGTAAACAACAGTGCTTACAGCAAGCACACAACAGTCCGTTTAAACTTCAGTGCATACAGCAAGAATATTCAACAGTCCGCGTAAACAACAGTGTTTACAGCAAGCACACAACAGTCCGCGTGAACAACAGTGCTTACAGCAAGCCTACAATAGTCAATGTAAACAACAGTGTTTACAGCCAGCATAGAACAGTTCGTGTAAACAACAGTGCTTACAGCAAGCACACAACAGTCCGCGTGAACAACAGTGCTTACAGCAAGCCTACAACAGTCCGTGTAAACAGCAGTGCTTGAAGCTAGCATAAAACAGCCCGTGTAAACAACAGTGCTTACAGCAAGCACGCAACAGTACGTGTAAACAACAGTGCTTACAGCAAGCATTCAACAGTCCTTGTAAACATCAGTGCTTACATAAACAAAGATCATTTCTCCATCCATCACTCCTCTACTCTCTCAAACTATCCAGGAAACATCCCTTGTACACCATCTTTTCCATCATCTAAGAAGATACAAGCGGAGTCAATGAAATTGGCAGGAAAAATAAACCTGGTTAAAGAAAGCCTTAAACCTCCCCTACCTCCCCCTGTACGGACCATGAAATTAACACTGAGTGCGTCCCTAAGCCTCACGGCACTGAGCCGGCACTAAACCAGCACTATAAGCAAGAAAATGACTTAAACAATAGTGGCCTGATGCCGACCTTGCACAATCGGAAGAGGCGTCACTCGGAAACTAGGCTTTTGTAAGGGTCTCTTGAGGGCCAGTACGGAGCAGGCCCTCCTTCTGCTCATTGTAGACCCGATAAGTTCTCTTCCCTTCCCCGATTAAAGGTTGACCTTTGTGCGTAAGACCTTTCGTTGGCCCAGTGAAGGCCCAAAATGTTTTTGCCTCCCCACCCGACGAAGGCTCGACCCCTCGTTGCCATCGCAAGGCACTACGCATACAGATGGCGCCCAAACGGAGCAATTAAATTCGAAAATTTAAGCAATACCCCTGCTAAGATGTTTTTTGAAGGCGGAGAGGAGGTCGGCTTCTGAAATGCGAGACAATGTAGAGTATACGCCTCTCTACCTCCCCCTTAGAGAGGCTCTTAACTGTTCTTTGCTAGAACAAGAAGTGCTTGTCACAGAACAATCAAAAATCTTTTTCGCTTTATTACGATATTTGAAATGTTTTGTCAATTATGAATCCACTTGACGTGATAGTGAATTTACATCGCACAATTTTCATTGCCTCACTCAAATTGAAACTAAGTGCTTAATTCTTTATACTATTTAGGATCATGTCTAATTGCTTCACAGCGCGGACATGGCAAATGTAAACGAACGGGACACGGGGTCAAAAGAGCCCATCAAAATGACTAAGAAGGAATTTTTTCACTTCAACCTACAACAGTTCTGACTAGAGGGCATTTCTCGGCTCCTATTGGGCCAATGGTTGGATTCTATGTTAAGATCGGCCCTCTTAGTCTGTGCTCAAACTCAAGGTTCACAAATGGGCAATCATTAGAACAACATCTCACGGCTGGACGAAGCGATGCTCACCAACTCACTTCATTCCACCTACCTCCCCGCGTGTATGCAGGGAGTGCTCCCCTCCGCAAAAAGCGTAAGAGCCCTCGTGTGGACTGCTGCTGGGCCCGCTAGCAGTCACCCGACACTAGCGGCCTCGATACGCGATACTCCTACACTAAACTAATTTAAACCCCGGAGAAGAGGAAGGGAAGAGGCGGTAGGGTAGAAGTGTTATGTGGAAAGATGGGGACGCTGAGGGCGGGTGTGGAAGGAAAGAGAGTGCTTAGGAAAGAGAGTGTTAGTAAGAATAGAATGCAGTAGGAAAGGAAGATATTAAGAAAAAAGGGTGTTTGTAGAGAGATGCGGTAGGGGTGTCGGGTGAAGAAAAAAGGTGTTACAGTACGAGGGATGCGTTAGGGAAGGTACTTAAATGCTCAGAATAGAGGGTACTGTCGATGGAGGTTGATGATGGGAGTAATAGGATCCCAGGTTGAAAGTTTAGTTGACAGTTAGGTTCAACTGACGTCTAATGGCACTGAGAGACGTGTGACGAGGACGGTAGGAAGACGTGTGACGAGGACGATAGGGAGACGTGTGACGAAGATAATGGGGTCTTTTACCACCGCTAGATAAAGTTAGATAAATGTGCTCTTGATTAGAGGCGGCTACTAAAAGGTAAGTGGTGTGATGAATGTTTGTTGCTAAGGAGTGAGTCTTACAGAGATCAGACTGAACCTTACATACAAAGAGTGTGGATGCGGTGAGGCTGCTGCTGAAATGTGGAAGATTGCTGACGGTCCGATTGCTCTGGTGACAGAGTACTGTTTTTAAGATGTGTGTTTTTAATTCGAAGGGAGGTATTTAAGATATAACGATGAATTTAGTGATAAATAATTGTTGAAAAAGTCAGGGTGAGATAGAACCGTTTATGTGGAGGGTACACTAAATTTTGGCAGAGTGAAGGCATCTTGTGTTTTGCCCCCGCTCCATCCTCTTCCTCGATCCTCTTCTTCCCCCTCCTTTCGCTAATAAACGATGTAAATAAATGATTTATTAATATCTGCCTGTTGAACATATTAAGGGCTATGGGAGCAGGCGTTAGAACATTCGGTAGAAGTAGCCTCTCATGGAACTCGATTTTTTTACTCAAACAAAATAGAGCTCGAACGAAACGTAACTCGATTTTAAAACTCACTTCCGCCAGACAAATGTGCTGCCATCAGAGTTTATTTGGCCGATTATGTTCGTGCGTGTAAGGTTCCAAAGCGTCTCATTACCTTCAGAAACATTCAACCCAAAGACAGTGGCTTTTTCCCCCCCTTTTCATGGTCCGGCATGGTCGGACTTCATGGTGCTGCAAAACATGTCTGTGGAGGATTACCAAGGAAGGGGCCCAACTCGAAACAGATTTTGACGCTCATTTCGGACGACTAGCTCTGACCACGGCCTAGCAACCTTACACTTGATGCAAGAGTCTTTGTCTCTTTACAGAGACGTTCTAGATTTTGCGCAGTCTCTTTATTAAACTCAATAAACTGTTCGTTTCCAGATGGTCAAATTACGCTCCTAGTCCGATAAAGATTGGGGTGTGATCGCTTTGCCTGTGTCATCAAACCCGCACAAGAGCACATCAACCCTGAGCCAAATAGAGTGAAGAACTTTATGCTGATTCAAATGACTCAGCTCATTTTTATGTACGTGTACGCAAAAATATTGGAAATAGGACTCCACGGCACAAGCAGCGCTTCTCTGAGGAAATACTTCAAACCAAATAAAACCTGTCAACGGCCATGGATTCCCCCACGCTGAGGGAGGAGAATCCGTGAGGAGAGGGGTGCAGAATCCAGGTTGAGAGGAGCGGGGAGGTGAGGGAAAGTCAGGAGTGGAAGGGTAGACGGTGGAGGGGTGGACGGTTCCATGGAGCGTAGAGGAGGTGTTAAGCGTCACCAGGTTTAATTGATCCCGGAGCATTCAAATAAATTCCATCAAAAAGTTCACGCGGCGTTGCGGCCCAAAAAAGGGGAGGCAAAGTTTGTGCCGGAGTTGGCCGGCGGCTGAGCTTGGGAGCTGAAACCGACAGGAGGGGTGGGTGGATAGGGGGAGAGGGAAGGAGATTGAGAATGGCAGGGCGGAGTACGAGGAGGAAGTGATGGTAGGTGGAGGAGAGAGAGGGAGAGAAAGGAGTAAAGAGAGAGATGTGGGAGAAAGAAAGAATGAAAGAGTTAGGTGGAGTGTGTGAAAGATGGATGAAGAGAGAGGAGGCAAGAGGTTTGAGGTGGAGAAAAATAGTCAGAAGAGAGAAGGTATAAAGGGTGATGAAAGGGAGGAAGGACAAGGGGAAAAAAAGGATACCGAATGAGGCAAGAAAGAAAGCATGAGGTTGGTAGTTTCTATCCAGGTTGGTAGCTAATCAACAATGTGGTTACAACAAGCGCTGCCATTTTCTTTTAGTCCCGAGTAAGCTGGCACTCTCTCGGTGGCAATGATGGTCCCAGACCTCGTCTAACAGCTCCTCGCTTCAGGAATCAGAGTGTGTTATTGTTTGCTTCGTGGTCGTCACGAACAGAGGCCAGGAGGAGAGTTCAGCTTATAATTATAATGATCACAGAACGAGATTTAAAAGTACTTACATGTTGCCAGTATAAAAGCATCTGCTTCCCGATTCATATAAGTATCTCTTTTAAGACTCATAAAAGTATCTATTGTATCTCTTATAGAGTATTTATTTTACGACTCATAAAAGAATCTATATAACGACTCATAAAATAATATGTTTTACGACACTTCAAAGTTTTATGAGAAACGCCTGTTTGAACATGTTCTTTATGCGCCCTTGTAATAATTCACTTCAGTTCAACACAGAATATCTTTCACATTTGCTAAATTTATTGACATTCGCCAGGTTTATAAAATTGACGAATATAGACGCAACCCTGAAGATCGTTGCCGCTGTTTGTTGAACCGTTTTTAGACGATCTGGATGGCTTGGGGAGGGCCGGTCACCAGTGATGTGAAGGTGGCAACCCAGTAAAAGGTGCCGGCCCATGTAGCGTAAGACAGCCTCAACGTTCAGTCAGGACCTGCTGAGAGGGACGACCATATGCCGAACTCTTTCGCCGTAGGGGAAGGAGTTATGTAAACGTGTGAGCGTTTGAGGAGGACTGTTTGAGGAGGACTGTTTGGGGAAAACTGTTTGGGGAGGACTGTTTGGGGAGGATTGTTTGGGGATGATTGTTTGGGTATGATTGTTTGGGAAGGACTGTTTGAGGATGACTGTAAGGGTTACAGTGCCGTTGACCATCAGAGGCAAGAAGGAAACGACTGTAATACTAGATAGATAAATTGTACATGGCTTTGAATCTCATACAATACTAGGTGTAGTGTACTTTTCACCACGAAGAACAACAAATCCATTAATGCTTGAAAATACGTACCCCTAATCTTCGAGTTGAGTAATCATAGCAGAAGAGCCTACGTCCGCTTGCTGCTTGTTTTTTCTCCGTGTTTTTACCACCTCACCTACCCCAATCAGAAACTAATCCCCTCACATTAATTCCCAGCCCCTTCCCCCTCCCTTCCGTCCTACCCCTCACTTTACCCGAAGAATTTTTACCTTCTTTTCTTCCGCCCCAATTTGTCATTCAAAATTGCAGAACAAATTTTAAAGTTGCCTAATTAATGTCGTTGTCCCCGCAAACGACCGGCGTTCGTTACGGGACCAGTAGGACCGGCACCCAAACCTTCGGAAACGATGTACTTAATGAGACCGGAGATCCAAACCTGCGGGAACCGTGCACTCAAACAGACTGGAAACCCAAACCTTCGGAAACAGTGCAATGAGAAGATCGGTGACGCAATCCTTCGAAAACGGTGCACACTGTGGACCGAAGCCAAACATTGGTAAACGGTGCACACAGGGGACCGGAGACCCAAACTTTCGTAGGCGGTGCACACTTTGGACCGAAGCCAAACATTGGTAAACGGTGCACACAGGGGACCGGAGACCCAAACTTTCGTAAACGGTGCACACTGTGGACCGAAGCCAAACATTGGTAAATGGTGCACACAGGGACCGGGACCCAAACTTTCGTAAACGGTGCACACTGTGGACCGAAGCCAAACATTGGTAAATGGTGCACACAGGGGACCGGAGACCCAAACTTTCGTAGGCGGTGCACACTTTGGGCCGAAGCAAAACATTGGTAAATGGTGCACACAGGGGACCGGGACCCAAACTTTCGTAAACGGTGCACACTGTGGACCGAAGCCAAGCATTGGTAAACGGTGCACACTGTGGACCGAAGCCAAACATTGGTAAATGGTGCACACGTGGGATCGGGGACCCAAACTTTCGTAAACGGTGCTATCAGGGTGTCTTGAGACCACAAATTTCGTAAAAGGCACTCTCGGGGTGTCTGGAGACCCAACCTTCATATAAGGCGCTCTCATGGTGCCTGAGGACCCCTACCTTCGTAAAGGGCGCACTCAGGGTGGCTAGAGACCCATACCTTCGTAAAGGGCGCACTCAGGGTGTCTGGAGACCCAAACCTTCGTAAAGGGTGCACTCAGGGTGACTGGAGACCCAACCCTTCGTAAAGGGCGCACTCAGGGTGTCTGGAGGCCCCAACCTTTGTAAAGGGCGCACTCAGGGTGTCTGGAGACCCCAACCTTCGTAAAGGGCGCTCTCAGGGTGTCTGAAGACCCCAACCCTCGTAAAGTACGCACTCAGGGTGACTGGAACTCTAAAACTTCGTAAAAGGCGCGCTCAGTGTGTCTGGAGACCCCAACCTTCGTAAAGGGCGCACTCAGGGTGACTGGAGAACCAAACCTTCGTAAAGGGTGCACTCAGGGTGTCTGAAGACCCCAACCTTCGTAAAGGGCGCAATCGGGGTGTCTGGAGACCCAAACCTTCGGAAAAGTATCCCCCACAGGGACCGAAAGTCATAAGAAGTGTTATTGCGGTGGGATTGGAGGTCGAACTTATTTAAAAACATTTCAGACCATCGGAAGCGGTACAATCATTAAGACTATCCGTGTAAACCTTTGGAAACTATGAACTTAGTGCAATCGCTAACGAAACCCTTTAGTAACGATGCAGTGTGATGGACCAGCGACCTGACTAGACCTCTCAAAATTGGGCCCTTTATACTTGAGAACAAAAAACATTTTAAAATGTATGTATTCATGGAATTCGATGATCCAAACCTGATTGCAAAGTTACATCCAGTGAATTCGTTGATCCAAACCTGTTCGAAACGGAAACTCGTTCAATGGCTGCCTTCAGACATAGAACCAGTAATCAGTCCACTGCTCTGAACACGTGGTACAAGACATTTAGAAGAAGGGTCTACTATCAGGTCGTTGTTGTATATCTGTCTCATGAGGCTTTTGCATGTCAGATCGCCAGATGGCAACAATGCCTGTTTTCGTGGTGCTAAACCATTTGGTTTTCGTTGATGCCACAGAAACGAGTCAGAACATCTGTAGTTAGAATAGTAAGTAGGCCTGGAAGTAGCTGTAGAGACAATTCTAGAAATACTTCAAGTTTACGGTATTGCTAGCTTACCCTAGATGTGCTGCCCAGTTTCAGGGTACCAGCAGCTACAAGGCTCATTTGATGTTGCCACCTTCAGCCACCTGCCGTATTTCGGTCCTTCGAACTCAGTAGGGCTAGAAATTGTTATTCCAGTGCTCGTCAAGCCGGTTTTAGAGGTGTTCGTGTTGTTACTATTCACCTCATCATGTGCTAAATGGTTCCAGATTGTTTTTTCCCTGATTTGAATAGATTAGATTAGAGTGTCAAGGCTTTCTAGTGCACTGGAGTCAATGTCCTTCTGGCACTCTGACTTGAATAAAAAGCGGTCACTGATATTCTGTTTTTTTTTTAGATTAGGTTCATGTCCACTGTTCATGAGCCCCTCGTTGCTGGCATTAGTACGGTCCGTCACTGTTTATGCTTCTTCGTTGATTATTATTTAAATTGATTATCCTTGAAATAATATCTTACTTACGTCAAATTGGCAGAATTCAATTTTCTATGACAGACCACAGGGACAAAATTTCCCGCTTTTCGTCCTCTTTTTAAGACTCATAAGTAACCAAAGATGATAAAATAACATATTACACATTTCCTCCTCATACCATTCAAATAACAATTACTTCATCATCTTCATGTATTTCGTTTTCTTCTACCATACCGTGAAAGTTTCTAAGCCACTTCTAATCCTTCTAATTCAATTCGTACAAGGATTCTTCCTCGTCGCACGTTCTTCTGAGAGACTTGTCCTTGCACCCATACAAACCCTTTCTTCCCTCTATCCTTCCCTCAACCCGCCTCCTCATCCCCTTCCCACATCCCACTGCTGGTGATCTTCTTCGCCTGTCCTCCCTAATCTCTCTCCTTTTCTAATCGTCCTCTTCCCTCCCCCCCCCCTTACGCCCCCCACCCCCTGTCCACCCTTCCCGGAAAACATTCCTAATTTCTGCCCTCGTCAAGTTTGCCTAACAGTAATTAAAGTGGAGACTCGCCCCCTCCTCCGCTGCTCCTCTTGCTGTTGTTCCTGCTCCTCCTGCTGTTGATCTTGCTCCTCCTGCTTATGATCTTGCTCCTCCTGCTGTTGTTCCTGCTCCTTTTGCTAATGTTCTTGCTCCACCTGCTGTTGTTCCAGCTCATCCGGCTGTTGTTGCTGCTCCTTCTGCAGTTGTGACTGCTCTTTCTGCTGATGTTCTAGTTCCTTCTGTTGTTGTTCCTGTTCATCCTGCTGTTGTAGCTCTTTCACCTGCCGTTGTTGCTGTTTCTCCTGCTGCTGTTCTTGCTTCTGCTGTAATTGATCCTGCTCCTCGTGTTGTTAATGCAGCTCCTCCTGCTTCTCTTGCTGTTGCTTTTGATTTTATTGCTTTTGTTGCTGCTCCTCCTGCTGTAGTCCATGCTCTTCTTGCTGTTGATTTTGCTCCAACTGCTCTTGTTGCTTCTCCTGCTGTTGTTCCTGATCATCCTGCTGTCGTTGCTGTTCCTACTTCTAATTATCTTGCTCCTCTTGTTGTTGCTGCTGCTCCTACTGCTCTTGCTGCTTCTCCTGCTGTTATTACTGCTCCGCCTGTTGTTTTTGCTCCTCATGCTGTTGTTACCGCTCCTTTTACTGTTGCTGCTGCTCCTCTTGCTGCTGTAATTTCTCCTCCTGCTGTAGCTCTTGCTTCTTCTGCTGTTGTTGCTGCTCATCCTGCTGTTGTTCCTGCTCCTCCTGTTGTTGTTGCTGCTTCTGTCATTGTTGTTGTTTCTCCTCCTGCTGCTATCGTTGCTGATGTAGCTGCTCTTCTTGCTGTTGTTGCTGCTGTTTCTCCTGCTAGTGTTGCTACTCCTCCTGCCGTTGTTGCTGCTCCTCCTACTGTTGTTGCTAATCCTTCTCTTTTTGATCCTGCTCCACCTGCTGTGGCTTGCTGCTCTTCCAGCTGCTGTTGTTGCTGCTCATCCTGCTATTGTTGCTGCTTCTCCTGTTTCTGCGGCTGCTTCTCCTGTTTCTGCGGCTGCTTCTCCTGTTTCTGCGGCTGCTTCTCCTGTTTCTGCTGCTGTCTTCTTGCTGCTGATACTCTTGCTGTTGTTGAGCTTCCTCGTGTTGTTCTTGCAATAAATCACGTAGGTTGTTCTTATCAATGCCATTGCTGTGATTGTGACCTATGTTTTTGTTACTCTTATTATTTCTGCGGTTGTTTCAATGCTCTTATTTTAAAACTCGTTAACAATACATTGCAACGATTTTTCCAACCCATTCGTATGTTTGTAAGCAGTCTATGGAAGAACGTTCTGCTTGGAATATTCAACTAACCGGGACTTGCATTTTTAATGAGTCAAAGATTAGAACATCCATTAAACTTTTTCGCAATAATGGGCAAGCAGCTCTTGTGTAGATCTATTGTAAGTGACTTTTCGTTTGCCGCTGATTACAATGGTTGCTCTATCCTGCTCAAAATGTCTCCAGATAGAGCCGACCCAGAGCATCAGCCTGTCATTGATGAAGGAAAGAACTGTAAGGAAGGGCACGAGAACAGCTATGCGAACTGTTCCGAAGTAGTTCAATGAACTGGGAGGCCCTCCTGACACCGTTTCTTCATTGCATTACTTCATGTGAACTGTCGTACTGACCGAGATTACTGGACTGCAGATTATTCGAGTTTACTTCTTTTCGAGAATTACTTTTCCTATTATCAATAAAAAATAATTAAATACTTTCTTTTCATCTACTAATATTATCAACCACATTCACTCCGTGGCTATCTTCATAGGTTCATATATAATTAGTGTTTCTGTGTAATCATTACAGTTTTTGCTCGGCCGTTCTGGCAGCTTCCCTCGGCCATTCTGGCAGCTTCACTCGGTCGTTCTGGCAGCTTCACGCGGCCGTTCTGGCAGCTTCACTCGGCCGTTCTGGCAGCTTCACTCAACCGTGCTGGCAGCTTCACTCGGCCATTCTGGCAGCTTCACTCGGCCGTGCTGGTAGCTCCACTCTGCCGTTCTGGCAGCTTCACTCGGTCGTGATTGCAGCTTCACTCGGCCATGCTGGCAGCTCCACTCTGCCGTGCTGGCAGTTTCGCTCGGCCGTGCTGCCAGCTTCCCTCGACCGTTCTGGCAGTTTCACTAGACCGTGCTAGCAGCTTCACTATGCCATGCTAGCAGCTTCACTCGGCTGTGCTGGCAGCTCCACTCTGCCGTGCTGTCAGTTTCACTCGGTCATGCTGGCAGCTTCACTCGGTCGTTCTGTCAGCTTCACTCGGCCATGCAAGCAGTTTCACTCGACCGTGCTGGCAGCTTCACTCAGCCGTGCTGGCAGCTTCACTTTGCCGTGCTGGCAGTTCCACTTTGCCCTGCTGGCAGTTTCACTCGGCCGTGCTGGTAGCTTCACTCGACCGTGCTGGCAGCTTCACTCGGAATAAGATGAATCGATTAACCGGCCAGTCGGACTAGACTGGAAGTGTTACCATGTCCGCTGTGCCTCACTTCATCCACAGCACCACTCTGCTCATTTAAGAAAAGAAAAAACGAGTTTTGGTCCCACAGCGCTGCTTTGAGCTACTCTCGTTGTCTAATATCACTCTTTTAAGTCTTGCTCTAGGAACAGTCTCAAAAGACTTTTCTGAACAAACAATGTGAGCGGGAGGTCCTATATCCCGTTTGAGTAACTCTCAAATCCCGCTATGGTGCCGTTTTCATCATCAATATTGTTCCTGAGCACTTTTTAGGGCCCCTCTGCAAGGGCATCTGTGCTAAATCACTCTCTGAAGTCCCTCTACGAGGGAATTGCCCGAATCGCCCTCTCGAGGACCTCTGCAATGTAAGATAAGGGGCGACTGTTGGTACCAAAGAAGCATCTAAGTGCATTTCCTCAGTATTGTGTGCACATCTTCATAATAATGGGTGAGAGTATTACCAAATATTTAAAGATATTTTACGTAGAGACTACATCTATATTGATACTGCATCTATATAGATACTATAGCTATATAGACGCAGTATCTTCATAGATACTGCATCCATACAGACACTGCATTGATATAGATACTGCATCCATATAGATACTGTAAATGCAGTATCTATATTCACACTGCAATGTGCCCTACGGTGTAAGCGGCCTCCGCCAGGCCACGTTCCTCTGCTGGATCAGCCACACCACCTCTGAACCCTTCTCCGCTGGGTCACTTTGTCCCCCGTTCTCTAGCCCCTCTGGGCCCAATCGTCCTCTGGCCTCTGACCCGCGGCCTGGCACAATGGCCCATATTAATGGTGTGTCGAGGCGCATTAGCCCCAACTGCAGCGACCACCTTTATGGGGACAAATGATCCGGCCTTTGCGAAGCGTCAAGTCACAAGTGAGCTAAGGCTTGAGCAACAGGACCAGTGTCGGACCACTGGAGATGATGAAGGGGGGATAGTTGTCAACGTGGACGTCCCAGAAGCTGATGGGGTGTGTTGAAATAAGCATTGGATGCTGTGCAATGAAGTGGACTTGTTCCGCACAAGCTATTTGGTTTGAGAAATTGTTTGATCGAACAAAAAGTTATTATGCGGGGTTCATGCGAGTTAGTGCGTCCACATAAGTTAGTGCATTAAGCAAATTAATGCGTCTACGTAAGCTGATGTTTTCATGAACGTTAGTGTGACCACGTAAGCTAGTGCGTCCATGCAAGCTAGTGTGTTCATACAAAATAGTGTGTTCATACAAGCTAGGGTGCCCATGCAAGCTAGTGTGCCCCTATAACTAGTGTGCCCATGTAAGCTAGTGTGTCCATGCAAGCTAGTGTGCCCATGCAAGCTAGTGTGCCCATGCAAGCTAGTGTGTTCATACAAAATAGCGTGTTCATACAAGCTAGTGTGCCCGTGCAAGCTAGTGTGTCCATACAAGCTAGTGTGAACATGCAAGCTAGTGAGTCCATGCAAGCTAGTGTTCCTATGCCAGCTAGTGTTCCCATGCCAGCTAGTGTTCCCATGCAAGCTAGTGTGCCCATGGACACTAGTGAGTTCATGCAAGCTAGGGTGCCCATGCGAGCTAGTGTGCCCATACCAGCTAGTGTACCCATGCAAGGTAGTGTGCCCATGCAAGCTAGTGTTCCCATGCAAGTTAGTGTGCCTATGCAAGCTAGTGAGCCCATGCAAGCTAGTATGCCCATGCAAGCTAGTGTGCCCAAGCACGCTAGTGTGCCCATGCAAGCTAGTGTGCCCATGCAAGCTAGTGTACACATGCAAGCTAGTGTTCCCATGCAATCTAGTGTTCCCATGCAAGCTAGTGTACACATGCAAGCTAGCGTTCCCATGCAAGCTAGTGTTCCCATGCAAGCTAGTGTTCCCATGCAAGCTAGTGCACTCATGCAAGCTAGTATGTCCATGCAACCTAGTTTGCCCATGCAAGCTAGTGTACACATGCAAGCTAGTGTTCAAATGTAATCTAGTGTTCCCATGCAAGCTAGTGTACCCATGCAAGCTAGTGTACACATGCATGCTAGTGTTCCCATGCAAGTTAGTGTGCCTATGCAAGCTAGTGAGCCCATGCAAGCTAGTATGCCCATGCAAGCTAGTGTGCCCA
This sequence comes from Gammarus roeselii, assembly GCA_016164225.1. Taxonomy (NCBI): domain Eukaryota; kingdom Metazoa; phylum Arthropoda; class Malacostraca; order Amphipoda; family Gammaridae; genus Gammarus; species Gammarus roeselii. The sequence continues at coordinate 14,398 of SDVV010014783.1, forward strand.
AGCAAGCTAGTGTACACATGCAAACTAGCGTTCCCATGCAAGCTAGTGTTCCCATGCAAGCTAGTGTTCCCATGCAAGCTAGTGCACCCATGCAAGCTAGTGAGTACATGCAAGCTAGTGAGTACATGCAAGCTAGTGTACACATGCACGCTAGTGTGCCCATGCAAGATAAGTGTACACATGAAAGCTAGTGTGACCATGCAAGCTATTGTGACCATGCAAGCTAGTGTGCCCATGCAAGCCAGTGTGCCAATGCAAGCTAGTGTGCCCATGCAAGCTAGTGTGCCCATGCAAGCTAGTGTGCCCATGCAAG
>SDVV010014784.1:0-14710 GCA_016164225.1 Gammarus roeselii
AACTCGACTCGCCTCAACATGTTTCGACTGATCTCGACGCACCTCGACCAGCCTCGACGCGACCCTCGCCCTCTGCGCCAGCAATCCGCGCACTGTAATGGTTATTTGTTTCACTCAAGCATCTCACATAAACATTTTTCTGTGTATGGGTTTTACAGCGCTGGGAGGGGGGAGCAGAGGTTTCAGGATTCAGAGGGGCCTCTAAAGGGGCCCGCAGTTTCTCTAAAGGGTCCTAAAGGGTCTCAAGGGTGTCCCAAAGGGCCCCAGAAAGGTCCAAGTGGACGCCCCCAAATCCACCTGGTCTCCCAAGTCCTCCGGGTTCCCGAAACCCTGGGTCCCCGAGTCCCGCGGGTCCCACGACAACCTCCCCTTCCTGGGTCACCCCGTCTCAACCAGCCTCGATACATATAATATTAATAACTAATTCAAAATCTATCACCATGAAAAAAGGGCAGAGAAAAATAATAGAGCCCAAGAAAGAAGAAATAATAAAATGCTAAAAAAAAGTGTTAATGATCTATAAAATGAATAATCATCCATCCACCCCAAGCAGTGTAAGAGGCGAACTAGTGTGTCAAAATAAACAATATCTACACCAACACAGATAAAAGTACTTATTTACGCAAATCAACACCACCTGACAGTGCAGACACACTTAATAAGAACGAGTCCGAACGGTGTTTTTAGTTTGGTTAAGTAACCGGAAATAGATTTGATCAGAAAACGGTCATACGAGAGCACAGGAGCATGGGTTGCTGGAAAAATACTAAGATGAGAGCGGGTTAGGAGGACCCAGAGCCGCGTGTTTAACCCAAATTTAGTATCCCGAAGCAGGTTGTTAGGGCACCTTAAAGTCTGTGGTGTCTTCGGCGTAGGCGACGGCCTGAGGGACGTCCGTCAGCGACTGGTAGCCGATGGAGGCGTGCTGCAGCTGCTGGAACGCCTTCACGTCTAGGTCCAAATCCAGGCTGCTCAGAAAGTCCAGGTGCTCTGCGGGTAGCAGACAGTAAGGAATGATAAGGTGGAGACAAACTGTGCGATAAGAACTAGCAAGTAAATAAGTTGTTTGACATAAGGGAGGAGCATGAGATTACATTGCTAATGGGTTGGATGAATACGATAATTGTATACGAACATTCCACATCATCGTTCGTTGTCGGCATTGCTTTGGCTCACGGCATGCTCCAGTCACTACAATTGTAGGGGGAGGTCAAAAAAGGGCTCAATTCAAAATGAGTCGAGAAACAATGATCCTCCGCGATGGAGGACTCTATCGACAGGAAAGATCACTGATCAGATTTCAGGTTTGAGGTTGGATTCTCGCAGGCAGCTAAGAAGTAGTTCCGTCCGGAATTAGGGTTGCCGAACTCGGCACGCATTAGGCGGAGCGTGTTGGTGGGGTCCAGGAACGGCTCCTGGGGAAGTGGGTGTGTCGATCGGCAGGCAGATTAGAGTGTCAAGGCTTTCTAGTGCACTGGAGTCAATGTCCTTCTGGCACCAAACGTCGGGAGGCAGAGAACAAAATTTGAAGGTTAGGATGTAAACACCAGCTTATTTGACCACTCCGTTTTATCGTTGTTCAACTATATATTTTGCGACTTGTTGATCCGTAAGTTCAGGAAAAATGTCTGGCGGAGTGGTTTTATATGTTTGTATTGTAGATGGTCTTTTGCAACGTGTCGAGAGTGGGGCGTCTCTTATTTCCAATAATAAGAAGCCATTCATAATCTCTGTGATACGTCTAGGGGGACTCCTCAGCGCAGCGTGAAGTTGTCGATTAGCTTAAATTAAGTTCGTTTCGAGCAGGTTCTAACACGAGATTGCCTTGGCGGTGAAGAGTTTAATGGAGTGTTTCTTCTGTTAGAGGGTTTCAAGTATTTCCTGATTTTCCAAGTATCGTCTATGAGGTTGAAGGCAGTTACAGCTATTTCTCCCAGGCTGTCGTCGGGAGTGGTATTCACCGCGCTTTCAGTTTTATTTTGCGCTCTGTTCTCTCACCAGATACAGATGGGGAGCTGGTCATGTGGCTCTTCCCGAGCAGCCTAGAGAGGTCTGGTTTGTGAGTGACACAGGTTCTGTTGTCGGTGCGGAGCGAATCGGTTCCTTCCACAGCTTTATTTCGGTGGAAGATAAAACTTTCCGACATGCCCTGCTTACCAAGAAGACGGAGGTAATGGGGTCAAAAATTGTGTAACCTACCACAAGGCACTCTCAGTTGGTGATGCGCCCATGAGTGAGTCAGCTGTTATCAGTAGGACTCAGTGCCCTTAAATGCTAAATAAATTGAAAAAACATGGGGGAAAGTCGTTAAGAAAAGATATGTTGATATCGTTTCAACTAAAAAACTAAATAAATATGGTAGTTTAACAAGGTAAAAGCATAACCAGGAGAGGGTAGAGCAGGCGAGACAGTGAAGAGTAGAGGAGTCTAAAGAAAGGTGGTTCACCCCCTCGGTTGGGTTGCGACTCCGTGCAACCCGTAAACCAAAAGGGCTTGGGGGGTCTATTGCGCCAACAGATAGCTAGCAAAAGTAAAGAACTTTGAATTTAAATGTTTGTAGAATTTTTTTTTTTCGATTGGAAGATATGAAAAACTGCATTAGTGACTACATTTTTCAAAAATAAATGCAGCAAGAGATAATTTCGAAGCAATTGCCCAGTAGAAAGACCCAAGGAACGATCTAACATCGCATTTTATCTGAGTCATGATCAATACCCCCTCCTCCTCACCAACGCAGGACGAGGAGATCAGGTTTTGGAGTCGTCCTGTGCGCACCTTGAGCCCGTCGCAGTTCCCCACCTTCAGGGAGGCCAGCAGATCAAGCAACTCTCTGAAGCACACGTCCCTAGAGCGACGAGGAGGAAGATATGTTTAAAGTAATCCGGGTTAGCAGTGCGATAAAGCCAGTGTCATTAGAGCGCCGAACATCAAAATATAAATTAATGATGTAGTAAGTCATCTTCAGCCTCTGGGTACCATTTGGCTCTTGTTATATGCAAGATAACACGGTCATAGATTGGCGGGCGAGACGAGTGAGGAGGGGAAGGAGAATTTTCGGATTAGTTGTAGTGTGTTCTGTGAGCTCAACGCAACGTGGGGTTACAACAGCGGGGGCCTAAATGGGCGAGTTGAAGACGTACCTAGTGGTGGAGTGTGTAGTCGGAAGAGAGAACCTGATAGGTTTATGCTAGGAACAGGAGCTGGTGGTGGGAATCAGATTGTTCAAAAAAACGAAATGTCCACAAGTATACATGGGGAAAGATGGCCCGTGATGCGGTGGATAGAACGCTGATGAATTTTGTGTAGATTTTTTTTATTGTGTGTGTGTGTGTTGGGTAGGTGGTGGGTGTTTGTGTGTTTTGGTGTTGTTGTGGTGATGTGCGTGTGTGTGTGCCTGAGTGGGATGCGTCAGTGTGCTCCTCTAGTGTGATGCTGGAGTGTTGGGTTGTGTGGTGTGTGTGTCTGGGTGTGTTCCATCTTCGTGTGCTTCTCTATTTTAAGGGTGCTGTTCTATAATTTATTCAGTTATTTTTTGTCATGCAAACGGTTTGTTAATACGATAGCCAATGGTGCGCACTAATTCCAGTTCTTATACCTGTGTTATCATAGCTGTTCTAAGTATTAAGCTGGCGCGCATGGCTGTGCTGGCCTCTCCCGGCTCTGCTGCTCCTCATGGCCTGTGGCGCTGCTGGAGAGGGCTGCAATGGTAAGAGACTAAGGTAAGATGCGGTGCTGAAATGTGCAAGAAATGAGTTTGGTGTGCGTCGTGTGGGCGGGTGAAGGAGACAGGATTGGGAGTAGCGGAACGACGAGGATTAATTAACGGTGGCGCAAAACAGATGAGCATTTGAGGATTGGCTGTAGGTGAGGTCGGTGATGACTTATGACAAATATAGAGAAGAGGAAAGAGGTGAAGCGTGTAGACGCTTATACTAAGTGAACTAGGTGGTCGTGCAAAAAATTTCAAAGCGAATACGAAAAGGTACTGGAAAGTTCTCAAGAGGGTGAAGAAAGGAGACGGAGAAGGTGTAGAAGATGAAAACGGCCGGCTGTTGTTGAGGAGTGGTGATATACGGGAGGCAGGCTGAATATTTGAGAAGAGTGTTGCAGGCTGAGGATGTCAGAGAGACTAGCATAGTTTCTGTGTGTGGTAGTAGCCTATCCTATAAATCTATCATGTTGAGTGAAATTTGTGAACTGCACTATCCCAGCAGGCAATCTATTACACAAAACAGCACATCTCACACTGAAGGACCTACAGCGAACGTCAGAAGAGCAGGTTTGGAAACACAAATTTCAGTTAATGACATCTTGTACCAACTTTGGGGAAAAATCAACACAGATTTATTAAATACTCTCACACATTTATCAGGCTTACCTTCAGATGCCCCCCCTTTACAGAAAACAAATCCAGGCTCCTCGAACTACTACCATGGTCCACATTAGAAAGTCCATCAGTGTTTCTTATTATATACTCGTAGTAGGTTCAAGCAGTAGGAACAGGCGAACATAACCCAGATTAGCGACTTGATGAGAATTCAGGCAAAATATAAAGTTATACAATCAAGGGTCTGGCCGGAAGAGCCCGCAACACACATTCATGAGTGCGGTCCAATGTCAGTGTCAGCAGCAGACTGGTTTAAACCTGCTGCAGCATAGCAACTGGGTCCCCTCACCCCACCCACGATCATTCCGTTTCTCAAAGAGATGCCAAGGGCAATGAAAACTCATCAGGGCGGCACCCAAAAAAAAAAAATCACTTTTACGACTGCCCATTGCACGGTCTCTTGCTACCATATGTCTCTCCTTTCTAACGCCTGCTTCACACCATCGATTCACATAAACTCCACTCACCTCCACCTTCATCACCCTTGTCACCAATCTCCTATCATCCATCCTCACCAAGTGCCCGAACCATCACAGAACATGCGAATCTACTTCAGTCTCTAACTTCCTCATCATCCTCGTTCTAATTCGAACGACGTCGTTATTGCTCCTGTCTCTCAACGCCACTCCAGATATGTCCCTCTAACATTTCATCTCGAAAACATCCAACCTTCTTCTCTTTTCTGCTCTCACCCCCCTCAAGTCTCAGCTCCGTAGAGGACAGTAGGGACAACTACTCCTTCATACAACCCTCTCTTTGCTCATTACACTCTTTGGTGCACCCAACACTTCACACCCTTTCTTCACTCGCGATTTCATATAAGTTTCCACTAGTTCAGTCTTATCCACATGGGAGCCTAGATACTAAAACCACTGAACTTCCTCCAATAACTCTCCATTTAGGAGGACACAACTTCTGCTCGCATCGACAATCCTCGAGCATCTCATTCAACTTTTACCCACGTTCACTCGAATCTTCCTTCTCTCGCATACTCTATCAAACTCAGACACTAGCCTACACAGCTTCTCCTCTGAATCTGCCGCCATTGCCGTATAATCCGCAAATAGTAACTGGCTCAACTGCCGACTTCACCCATTCGCTTCCAACAGCTTCAAGCCACGACCAATACACTCGCGCTCACCTCCCTGAGCACTCCATCCATTTAGAGATTGAATAGCCAGGGAGACATAACGCAGCATTGTCTCAGACACACTTTAACTGTGAACCAATCACTCGCCACGCTCCCTACTCTGACACATGTTCTGCACCCAACATAAAAACTCTGAATCGCTTCCAACTGATTACTGATTTCCCCCCACTCCAAACAAACGCGCAATACCCTCCACAGTGCTTCCCTGTCGTGTCCTTGACCAAATCCACGAAGGCCTAGAACACATCCTTTCCCTTCGAAATTCGCGAGGTACTTCTCAGAGACTCGTCTAACTGCAATAACCTGAGCAGCTCACCCTCTAGCCACCACTCCTGAAGCCACACTGTACCTCGCTAATTGAACCATGCGTACAGTCGCCCTTAAGGGAATTTAATTTGAAATTAGGTAAGAATACAACAGAACAATGAGTGCAGGTGAATGTGAGCAGAAGCGAGCATTGGATATCGGCCAAAAGCATTGTAGCGTCATCAATTGACATAATGGACATCACACGAGAGTGAACTAAAAAGAGATAACTATCTCGGACTACACCTACTCGGTAGAGAAAATCTGCACACTATTTTACTGTGGTGCGCCTTAATTTAAAAAAAATCATAAGATGAAACTGATATCCAAAGTTTCCTTGAAGATATTGTTCGAAGAGCAACCAACACAAATGAGAATATCTACGGGCAGTTTGCAGACCAGATTCTTGTTTGAGATATCCACAGCCTCACCTCATGTGCTCCTCCCTGATGAGGATGCAGACTGTGGGCCGGCCCGACAGGCGCCAGTACTTGCTGACAAAATGCAGCTCCGTCTTGATGTTGTCTATGAGTAGCGCCATGTCGTGGGACAGGTAGAAGTCACTCACTTCGAATACCAGAGGGTAACACAGGACCGTCTGACCGCAGATGCGGTACACCTGCCGAATCAACGAGCCATATTCAAGGCCTTGCTTTATAAATACATGCCAGACAAATAGATTAGAGTGATATAACTTTCTTGTGCGCTGGAGTCAACGTACTCCTGGCACCAGTAATATAAATAAGAATACCTTTGAATCTTTTGACATCAGTTTAGCTTTTCGTTGTGTTAGCTTGTTTGAATTTTTGAAAATAAAATCATTGTCATCAAGTGTAGATGTCATGATGCAGGCAACATGGCAATGTATTGTTCTGAGTGGTATCCTAGGAGCTGAATCTGATTCATGGTAATGGTAGACAACAGAAATTATAAACTCAAGATAAATTTGAATCATGGTAAAAATTATTTCTTGTATAAATTTTATTTTTTTCACATAAATAAGGCTGTATGAGTGTCTGTTCTATTTTCATCATATAGATGTAAAAGACATCCTATTCGAGGTAACAAACTGTGATGTTGGACAAAATAATTATCTTCTTCATGCTCAACTAAAATATCTCACCTCATCTTGATGGCCAGAAGGCCCGAATGCTACGGCACACCAGCATTGCGAGAGCATCGCAAAATAAAGGGCGGAACAATCCGGAAGTTTCTGCTGCAGACAACTGACTATACAGTAATTCAGTTAGTCCCAACATTCCAAAAGCATAATTGGAGAAGATACTGCATGAAGCTGTCCATCCTAATAACAGCAAGTTGAATGAACAGAATGTCTTTCGTTGCCATTCGTTGATGCACTAACCTTGCTGGTGCCGAGAGCTCCGATGGGTCTCGTGGGCCTGCCATTGAGGCCCAATTTTTGATTGCTGCCCAGCTTGCAGTAGACCTTGACCAGTTCACGAGGAGGCCAGATCTGAACAGGCTCCACCTCGTGAGGAGTCTGAGGGTGCAGTGAAAATGGTCACACAAATTTACTCGGCTCTGCTCTGGGATTAGTCAAAATTAAAATATAATTTGTAAGTGATTCGCATGAGTTTTGTGGGAAGAAAACATTCAAACTAGCCACCATAGTGACATGGCAACATTAAAATATAATTTATAAGTGATTCGCATGAGTTTAGTGGGAAGAAAACATTCAAACTAGCTACCATAGTGACATGGCAACATTAAAATATAATTTATAATTGATTTGCATGAGTTCCGTGAGAAAAAAATATTCAAACTAGCTACCATAGTGACATTGCAACATTAAAATATAATTTATAGGTGATTCACATCAGTTTTAGGGGAGAAAACATTCAAACTAGCTACCATAGTGACATGGCAAAATAAAAATATAATTTATAGGTGATTTGTAAGAGTTTTATTGGAAGAAAACATTCAAACTAGCTACCATAGTGACATGGCAAAATTAAAATAAAAGTTTCAAGTGATTTGCAAGAGTTTTGTTGTGAGAAAACATTCAAACTAGCTACCATAGTGACATAGCAAAATTAAAATATACTTTTCACATGATTTGTAGGAGTTTTATTGGAAAAACTGCTAGTTGTATACAAATGGAAATATTAGATAAATATGTTACACTGAAACTGTTATTGGACGTGGCTCAAGTTGTAAAGGCCCACCTTTTGAGTTCCCGCAAGGTCAATGGTAGACAACATATTCAAGTAATTAATTATTGTATTCCATTCAACAAAACGACTTAAAAGCCAATCACCATTTGGTGCAAACATGCTCTACGGCCCTTTACCTGTGTCTGGATGCCGTAGGTGGCCATCATTGCCTGCAGCCGCATGGACTCCGCGATAAGCACCACCTGTACCACCAGGTCGCTGGCAGTGCCCTAGGGAGGCGTGGCAGGTGGTCAGTGGTGGGGCATGACACTCGCGGAAAATTGTCAAGAATGAAATCATTGCTCTCACTTGCTTGTTAAATATTGAAACGGTAATGACTGTAGGAGACAACCAAATGTTTAAACCATTGCTCCATTTGACAACAAATTAATGTTTGAATCGCACATTGAGTAGCCCAACTGAGACCATCAAAAACAGCAGAGCTCTTAACAACCTACTGAATTGAGTACTAAAATATGTGCATAACAGCAAAGTTGTACTACTGGTGTACTTGAGCAATCAGCTACATAAGCAAACACACAAAACGTTATCAATGAGCTTCCTCTAATATCCTTTTCCCAATTCATTGTTTGAAATAGCAATGAAAACTGCTCATTGCATTTCAATTCATTTCATGATTCTCAAACCACTCAAGCCAATACATCAGCTACGCTACTAATGTTCTTGGATATTAATTGCAAACGCAGGACTGACTGAAAGGAGGAAGAGGTGGTTATGTAATTGGAGTTATTGATTACATTAGGCAGAACTAGACTTGATACATGGAGTTAAATTTCTACAGATCAGATCACAGCTTAGCTGCCACCTGACCTACACCAGTTGGAACACTCTTGGCTCATTCTGTGGCAGTAGAATTTGCATGTTGCTGGCACATAACCAGTCGGATCCCGGCTCGGCGTCGCGTTTGAGTGAAGTCGTTCTCCCAGTGAGGGTATCCACTAATTAGCTAGAAGGTTGACCAGAGACACAGCTAAACAAAACTGTTTGACGCGACTGATAATTGCGGTACACGGTTAGATTTCCCTCTTTATGATGGCATTCAATTGAATGTTTGAGGTGCCCAGCACATGGAACTCTTACATGTCGCGGTTAGTATCTTCTAGCGGCACGTCAGTTAAGGCATTTTGAAGTGACACATTATACTGATCTTTGTCTGATTCCTCATCGTCACTCAATGAATAGTTTTTGTCGACATTAGCTGATACAGTAGATTAGACAGACAAGGCCTTTTAGTACACAGGAGTTTGTCTGTTTGGCACTGGCGCATCAGCTGAGTAGCCTACCAATTTTTTTTTTGAGCGTTTATGACCATGAATCTTTCAAAATATCTTTGGATTGCTTATATCTGAAAGTCGTTATTCTTTCATGATGATCCATTCCTTATACCTCTGTAATTTTTGATGGGAAACTCCTTTGAACTGCTTCTAGTATTTCTGGGTCTTTCAGTTTATGTGGGATGCAGAGATGAAAGCCATAGTGAAGAATTGGTTGGATTAGAGGCAGAAGTGTTTTTCTATCTCTTGAAAAAAAAGATTTTTCTTATCCAGAACAGTCATGTCACTAGCCTCAAACTTTACATTTGTTCTTTGCATGAAGCATTTTTTCCCATTGGTATGCCAAAATCCTGCAGGTTTCATCTATTTCATAAATGACTGAAGTTTTGCCCAAACCAAATAAAGACCATTTACAGGTCACTCATTTTATCATCTCAGTATCTCAGATATAAATTCGTTCAATTGCATATTATCTTTGCCAGCCCACTTAAAGATTTTGTTTAGATCATTTTGAACATTTTCCACTTCTCTTGTTTCATTCACCATACCAAGAACACTTGCATTGTCTGCACAGCAGGAGACGGATGAACGTGGACAGTTTTGCCCAGAAAATTAGTCATTACTAAGAAAATCTGAGGGCCAAGAACAGTGCCTTGAGGGACCCCAATAATTACTTTCACTGGTGCAAAGGTTTCCTTAATTACTTTCACACTTTTGGTTACGCACTGAAAAAATAAATGAATCCATTCATACAAATTTCCTTGGATACCAGCACTAGGTACTTTGATAATGATATACTGTGATCTTCTTTGTCAAACGCAGTAGCAAAATCTAGATAAATCACATCTCATTTGATCAATGCTGCTGCTTGATTATTTTTTCATTATAATACTCTACTTGTTGGGTCAACGTGCTCCTCTTACATCTTAAACCGTATTGCCTTGAGTTGAGCCATTTATATTTCTCTAAAGATATTACTATTTGACCTTTCATTACTATTTCATAGTAGACCGAGTGGATCTTCATTTACTCAACATTACAACCTTTGCCTTTAGAGCAAAATGATCTAAATGATTCTCTCACGGTTAGACAAACTCTACACGATGGATGATATGAATATACCTGACACAAGTCACACTGTTTCTTGAGAATTTACTTGACTTCCCGTCCAGGTCCCGGCGTGCATCCCATGCACAAAGCATTGCCCATTTTGAGTGTAATGTCACACAATTCTTGACTGGATAATTGACACAAAAACTCTCCAAATATTTGTATTGATAACAATATTTATTATAATATTTTCTCTCTATGAGAGTATGTATACACATTTATTTGATAACCAAAATATATTACAAAACATTTTTCTTCAGTTAAATCGGAGTATAGCTCTCAATCCAGATAACACTTCTGCCGATTTTTTAAAACAATATTGGACACAATGATTTATTCCTACAAGCAATTGACATTTCTCCATGCAGCAACAAGTAAGGTGGTGCGAGAAACGGCCACGATGGCCAATCTTTCGCTGTTACCGTACAGGAAATTGATGGTCCCGGTTTAGCAATTGAAGTCTTGAATGCAACTCAAGCATTGTTGAGAGGTTCCAATTCAGAGACTAATGATACACATGAAACCAGGGATTTGGGGAGAATACAAACAAATACCAAATAAGAGTTGCACAGCAATCAAGGAATAGAATAGAAGAGACACTCGCGTTGCAACACGAAACAGACTCAACAGCACATTATCTACGGCATCACAAAAAAACAAACCAAACTTCAGCATTAAAGGTTCAAAAAAAGCATACACAACCTACTGTACAAAACGTGAACGCTGTGTATAAAAGAAACGAAGGTCCAGATAATTGAAGATAGGTTCAAGGATGTGATCAATGTTGCAAGGTTTATTCTAAGTTTGCTGCACCAATTCATGAACCTAGCTACAAAACCAGTTGCTCATCAGTACCACTCCTCTAAGGTGGCAGAAGAAGGTACGTCAAATCATCAACACACATCAACGAAATCTGTGATCAGCATCAAGCATCGCTCTAGGAGCAGATCGGTTGTAGAGAGTGAAGCAAGTTCAGCTTTAGATGTTGGACAAGGAGAGGTTTTCCGATCTCACTGAACGTGCAAACCTCCTTCAGTCGTGACTGATCACTGCTCTACAATGCACATCGGGCACTGGTGGTCACACAATTGTGACCTTTACCGAGTGGTTGTGTATAAATAGAGACTTTATCCGAACGAAAAAAGATGGAGAGAAGAATAAGGGCAAGGAGGGGTTGGATGATAATAATAAGTCGAAGTAGCTGCCGTGTCCATCGATCTGCAACTACTACATCTATAAAGACAACCATACACATCACAGGTTAGACTGGGTTACATACCTTCTTGTTGTTCTTGGACTGCAGGGAGAGAAGAGCGGTCAAGTGCAAGGAACAGAACAAAATGTTAGCACAACATCAGGGAGATATGGAGAACAAACAACGGACACAGATCAGAACAATCTGATTTCGGATACGGTTGGACAACTGCCTACGGAGGATGACGACCACTTACAAATTGATTTTCAAAGTCAAGATGAGATGAGCCTTACCGAAAGACAAGCCGACCGGTCAAGCCACAGACTTTGATATAGACAAGACGCAAAACGTAAGAAGACAATCAATAGATGGCAGTTCGGTCAATACACTGCACAGTCGCCTTGATAGGAGGACTCTGAGAAATGAAGAGATTCATGAAGAGTCTGAACCTTCTAGAACATGACCGGCTATGAGCAAAATACGTCTCACAGTAGTACAGTGGTGACAGACTTCATTTGAAAACAACTCGCGGCAGCAGCACCTGTTTCAGCACATGAGTACAACTGTGTGGATTGAAATCAATTCGTTGCTTCTGGTCAATGTTATAGTTCCATGCTTGAGCACACATGCAACACTTTTTAGGATTGGAACTAATTCGTTGCTCCAGGTTCTTCCCAGCCTAGGAACGGGTCGCACGCGAGACTAGTGGTGCTGAAAATGCAAAGCATTAGAGTTTCTAACGGTACAAAGTGATTTGTTGGTTGATGGAAACTAAGCCACACTATTATGAGTCGCCACCGCTCGGCAAATTGGTTATTTGAAGACCTTTCATTCCATGACCACTTAGAACTAAAGTGCTGGGGGTTAATTTCATAAATACCGAGCATATCATTCCTCTGAGTAGATACCCACAACCGATCGTATAAAAGATAAACGAAACATCTCAGAGTTTGTCCAGTGGTTCAAAATCAGTCGTTGCAACGCGAATATCTGTTCCTGTTGGAGGAGTGAATTGCTTGAAAAAAAAGAGCTCTGTGGGTCGGACACACAGGCAGTGCGGCGAGTGGCGTCGTGGGTGAGCAACACAAGATCGAGTGGCCACACAAGTACACGAAAAGGATTCTAGTGCCAGACTTCATTTGAAAGGATTCTGGAGACGGTGTGTGCGTGAGTACTCAGATTGTAGTGTGCTGATAAAAATTTGATCACGTGGCAAAAAGGTCAAAGCAGGAAGGAGGTTAGACACGAATAATGGATAAAACAGGAATGCAGCAAGACAGCTGAATACTTTGTTGTCAAAGCGATGGTTAGAGTCAGAGTCCAGCAACAGTACCGTGTGTAGCCAACTCGTACAACAAAACACTTAGTAAAAGCCACATAACAAAATACTGATGACCGTATAAGGATCAGTTCAGCATTCAGATTGCAACGATTTCTCTCCAATGTTCACAGTGATGGCAATTAACAATGATGGTGAGAACTGAACCCGAAATTCATATTGTAATAAATTCTGGTAACAGATGTAGCTACTGTATAAACATCTCGTCTAATAATAAATACACAAGCAAAGACTACTGACAAATATGATTAGGAAAAATTGAGAGGAAGGCCTTACAAGGAAACCCAAAGAATTGCCCTAAGAGGTGCTAACAATTTATATTTCTGTAGGACTTCACATTGCGTAGAGAATCAATCCTTAGAGTAAATATCGTCGTTCACATCTAGCGTTGCCAATCAGCATGTGCCGATTAGATTTTTGCAGTGTGACAGGTCTGTGAGAACTACCTTGCCAAAGGAAAGGATGTGTTCTGGGCCTTCATGGATCTGGAGAAGGCATACGACAGGATTGACAGGGAAGCGCTGTGGAGGGTGTTGCGTTTGTATGGAGTGGGCGGACATCTGTTGAAAGCGGTACAGAGTTTCTATGTTGGCAGCCGAGCATGTGTCAGAGTGGGAAGCGAAACGAGTGATTGGTTCACAGTGAAAGTGGGACTGAGACAAGGCTGCGTGATGTCTCCCTGGCTGTTCAACCTCTATTTGGATGGAGTGGTCAGGGAGTGAACGCGAGTGTGCTGGGTCGTGGTTTGGAACTGTTGGAAGCGGATGGGCGGAGTTGGCAGTTGAACCAGTTGCTATTTGTTGATGATACGGCCCTGGTTGCGGATTCGGAGGAGAAGCTATGTAGGCTAGTGTCTGAGTTTGGTAGAGTGTGTGAGAGGAGGAAGCTTCGAGTGAACGTGGGTAAGAGTAAAGTAATGAGATGCTCGAGGACTGTCGATGCGAGCAAAATTAGTGTCACCCTAAATGGAGAGCTCTTGGAGGAAGTTCAGTGTTCCAAGTATCTGGGCTCCTATGTGGAGTTAACTGAACTAGTGGAAACTGATGTGAAGGCGCGAGTGAAGGAGGGGTGTAAAGTGTTGGGTGCACTGAAGAGTGTAATGAGCTGTAGGACGTTGATGATGGAAGCAAAGAGAGGGCTGTATGAGGGTGTTGTTGTCCCAACTGTACTCTACGGAGCTGAGGCTTGGGGGATGAGAGCAGAGGAGAGAAGAAGGTTGAATGTTTTCGAGATGAAGTGTTTGAGGAGCATGGCTGGAGTAACGCTGAGAGACCAGATCACTAACGACGTGGTTCGAAGCAGAACAAGGATGGTGAAGAAGTTGGAGAACAGAGTGGATTCGCGTGTACTGAGATGGTTCGGGCACATGGAGAGGATGGATGAAGTGAGATTGGTGAAAAAGGATGATGAATGCGGAGGCGAGTGGTTGCAGGCCTAGAGGTAGACCGAAGTTTGGGTGGATGGATGGTGTGAAGCAAGCGTTGGGAAGAAGAGACATAAATGTGGAGGTGGCGAGAGAGCGTGCAATGAACAGGCGTGAGTGGAGAATGGTTGTGAATGGTCGATTTTGACGCTGCTCTGATGTGCTTTCCCGCACTTGACACCCCGCTGTCGGGGTGGTCGTGGGTGAGGGGGGGGGGCCCGGCCATTATGACGCTGCGGGGGTAAACCAGTGAAAACTGTCGGGCCCTGCTGCTGACGACGGTTCCTCGGACTGCACTCGTGACCCAGAGTGTATGTTGTGGGGGTACCGG